>CM029532.1:58542685-58612569 GCA_017141395.1 Laodelphax striatellus | reverse complement strand
GGAATATTGTATTTTTTTGTACATAAATAACGTTTTGCTAGAAAAATAGGTTAATCAATTATATTTTTTGGAATTTTTCGTATCCTTAGCATGATTTCATGCACAACAAAGCTTCTGGTTTGTTTTTTTTCAAGTTTCAAGCTCCCATTATGAATGGTGACAATTATTGCATCCTAAGGTAATTAAGGTAATATTCACCTACTTAACCCTCCATGCTTACACTGGTAAATTGTACCTTTCCTCCCCACACTGGGGTCATAGAGACCCTAATATATAAAAATATACAAAAAATTTAGTATTTATTTTTTATCAAATTTCTTGTTTTTATTACGAAATAACATTATGTCAAGTACAAAGTCATTCATGTTCTTCACAGTTGCAACATAGGTGTCCGCGATGGTCTTCGCACACAGCAGCATATTTCTTGCATTATTTACTGAAAAATTAAATATGTTGTACGAACACTCAATTATCAATCCAATGCATTTCTACTGGATAAAATTCGTACATTATTTCTAATACTATGAAAAGTTGATTTTATAGGAAAATGTTCTCGATTTTTGCTGCATTATCTTATTAACAAAATATATATCTCATTCACTTCATTGTATTTTTGTTCCACCTTTCCCTCCTGCATGAAAATTCTTTGTGTAAAAAATTAAGAGTGTAGACCAATATAGATCTCTTTCAATTCATAACAAGAACCAATATTGATAGAACAACTATAATATCAAAGCCACTGAGCTAAATATATGCATCTGGAGGTAGCACAAGCTAGGGCTGCTATACGAGACCCGTGTTCCACATATTTTCTTTATCATGCCCTAATCATTATATGATTAGGCAACATATGATGTACCCACTGTTTTGCCAACCTAACAAAATTAGGTGGAGCATGGGCCACAAAATAAGGTGGAACAAATAAGGTATAACAAAATTAGGTGGAACACACGGGCCACCTAATTTTGTTAGGTTGGCAGTACAGTGGGGCATGATAAAAAAAATAGATGGAACCCAGTACTTCGTCAGTACTTGATAGCCAAACTTGAGGTTATGTACAAATTTATTTTTTTAGGTCAGGAGTTGAATAATTATATGAACGAGGAAATTGGATATCAAGCATCGGTATTTATTCATGTACAGCTTGACCCGACTATTATAATTCTCACTCTTCACTTCAAACTCTTCACAACTACTTGGAGTGGTCCGTAGCCGAGGGAGATAAGCGCCTGTCTGATAATCCAAAGGTTCCAAGATCGAATACAGTTGCCGGAACGGATTTTGACAGAAACGGCCACTCCCATCTGTCGGAGGAGACGAAAAGCCGTCGGTCCCGGCTGCCTAAAAACAGGCGTCAACTCTCATCATCTCCCTCTCATTTCCACGCACAAGCCTAGAGCTCATGTGGGCATCACCCTCGGAAAAAGTTTATGTTCTGCTTGAAAATGTTCAATACCAGCACAAAAAATAATATTGTCATAGAAGGAAACGAGTTATTTTTCACTTTAAAGTACGAGGTGAATTTATATATGTTTTCTTTCTACTAATTAATAAAGAAATTCTCATCTCAAATGTAGGCGAGGGGGAAACTATATCCGTAATAGAGGGGTCTCTCGACCAATAAAAAGTCAAAAGAATATCATTTAAAATATTATTTTCTGGATCAATTCGTTAATAGAAAACCTTTTGAAAATGTGAACTTCATTTTTATTGTAATAAACACAATGTTTACACCGCAGATTGTTTTTATTTAAATAAAAGTGGAGTTTGACTGTTTGACAATTTCAAAGAGTTTTTCTATTAAGATTGTGGAAAGATTCCACATTATCAATATTTTGTTCTTCAAATTTTATTAATTCTCTTTAATATTTCTTCGTGTTGTAACTGTATAAAAATTTTCATTCTCATTCAATGAGGTTTCATTGTTGTTCAATTTTTCTCTACATCCGAGAGGTCTGTTACCTTGAAAATCATTTTGTTATGGGAGTTTTGGGAGATGGAGTGATAAGCTGCTGAACAAAACAAAAAAAGATGAATTTATGCTGTGTATGTGCCATACATGCTAACAAGCAAACTTAAGTATGGCCCACTTCAGCATAGCAATAAAAACTGCTGCACTGCTGATCTTGCTAAGTATTAGCAATGAGCTAAATGTTGACGAATCATGTATAGGGGGCCCATGGTGCTCTTTTAACACTATATTTATTGGTATATGCAATGATGTGAGTGAATTTTCTATTATTGTCTCGTAAATTATCTATTAAAAATACTTTTGTAAAACTAATTTTAGCTATATTTTTATAGCTATATATGTGACCTGTCACTGTTATATTGGGTCAATTATATTAATGCGATCCTTGATGTGCAATTTTCATGGAAAAAATATGTTTAATTGGTAAAAAAATGTAAAATATACCCAGCGACATCTCTCAGCGTTTGACGGAACTGCTTGGAGGCTGGAGCTGCTAGATAGGTACGTTGCAGCATACTTGTGAAAAAAATCGGCGCTTTGAGCTGTGTGGGCTTAAGCATAGACTAACTATACACTATACAGTGTTGTCTGTGGCTTAAGACTATAGTTACCAGTTACATTTTAATTAATAATTATTCACCCTCTCTCTTTCATACATTTACAATATTCTCACTGCATTTTATTATTCTATTATTGTCTCAGTATTCACATTGATTTTGAAATTGAATGACGAGACTCGGATAACAAACATGTGTTTTCAAACGATGACGGTCAGACGATCCTGCAACCGTATACTGTCTTAACGTCATCATTTGAAAACACATGTTTGTTATCCGAGTCGCTCGTCAGTTTCAGCGATTTGAGTTTCCATGTGAGTAGAACCAAAATTCTCATTAAAATTCTGCTTGGGATATCAGTTTTCCTCATTATTTCTTTAACTTCAGAGAACATATTTTGTTCATTTTCAAAATCACTGTAGGCTACATTATACACAAGGCGTATATAATAATTTAGGTGTATTATAAGGTAGCCTTAATATGGTCATACATTTTTTTTTTATAACCGGTGATGAATGTTGGTCTATAACCGGTCTTGAATGTTGGTTAGATAAGAATAATATCATTGAATCACAAAATTTTTGTTATATGTTGTTGGTTGTTGAATTATGGATGATTATGATTTGTGTTGGAAGTTGGAAATACGTACTGTATGGTACAGTAGGCCTACAAACTTAAAATTTAATAATATATGTTTGTACTAGAAGTTGAACATATAATGTGTTCATTAGCTGCAATTTTACTATGAAATACACTGATTTAATATAAAGGAGTTATCTGTTGAAAAGAGAGAAATATAAGTATTTTATTTGATGGGATATCAGTCCCGATTATACTGTAATATGATACCAGCAAGTGAATGCACTTTTAATACTCCAATGTATATTATAAAGGCATCTGTTCGGCATCCATCAGCCTACGAATGCAGTACCGGTATACAATATTTCTGATAAATTTAGTTTGGAAATGGTGCAGTGAAAGTTCATATGAATAAAACTACTATAGGTTGATCTATGATAATAAATCGAATATGGCCCCTGTCAGACTAGGCTTTTCGTCAAGCGCGTTTTGTAATATGAGCTAAGGAGCGTTCCGGTCATCTGAGGTCCCGTAATGTAAATGTAATCAGATCGCTTGCCCCCCTGTCAGACGAGGCATTGAGGCCACGCGCGTTTTGTCATCAAGCGCGTCCCGGTCGACTATCCGCGTCTCAGCCAGCTTCATGTACGACGCGCTTTCCCGGTCAGCCGGGATAACGTAATGAGAATCTAATGAGAACGCTTGACAGCCTGTCACACTGGGCTGCGCGACGACGCGCGTGGCGAAATCTTCACCAAAATCTAAATTTCGCAATATTGGAGATGAAATTGTGATTTCAGATTCGGATTCAGCACCTCGAATTATTAATGAGCGGGGTTGATTCTCAAAATAATCAAAATTAAGGATTTTTTCACATGTTCATTTTATAGATTGGTTACTTAATTTTATCTAGAAAAGCAGTAGTACTTCATCTAGGATAACTTTCACAAGTAATCATAAGTATGCTCATAAGTATGCTTTTCTCATTCCTTAGTTTGGTTTGTTTAGTATAATTTGCAATTATGGCATGAATTGTATATAATTGTAGGATAGAATTAATAATTATTTAATAATTATTGTATGAGAAAAATACTGAACAGTTTACAGTCCAGAACTCTTTATAAAAAAAGAGATTAGCCTATCTGATTTATTTTATATTTCAAATTTCTTATTTTTTGACTAATGGAGATAGAGATAATCAAAAATATTTTTATAAAATATTAAAAATTGAAATATAATATTTTCCCAAGTTTTTATCCACTTTACAAGCTTTGATAAATTTAATATAATATACTGTAATGCACACTTCCATGAACAAATCATCTTCTCAATTTGTTCATGTGCATAATGTGAGCAGTTCATTGAACGATGTAATCGACATTCTGAGATAACTGAAAAACTTCTCTGGATCTTCCTTTAATTGAGGGTACTAATTATAAAACAAACTGGTTTTCCTTTTCTCATTTAGAATTGGATGGATCCAAAACCGACGTTTTTAAACTTTTCTCCGTTTGAGATGAAGGTAAGCAATCGCTGCTATCTCGTTCATATTGCAACTGGATTGATTGAATTAATTAAGAATAGTAGCGAAAATATGAGTGTCGACTCATCTAGGTTCTAGGGTCACTGACCGTAGTTGAGAGAACGCGCTTCACAAGACGCGCATCAAAACGCGATGTTACCAGAACGCGCCCGGGCTCATATTACAAACCGCGCCAGACGAAAAGACTAGTCTGACAGGGCCTATAACTTGACACAATGAGTTCTACAGGGTTTGTTTTTTACGCTCTATTTTTGCAGTGTCATTGTTAGTTGATCTGGATCGGACGCATTAGCTTTGCAAATTCTTGTTCAAGTCTATAGCATTTCGATAATAAGCCACTATATTGGTGATTCAAAATACCACAACTTTAAAAATTTGCATGATATGAAAGAAAAATGAACCTCCTGTTATACATCTTTACAAGAGTAATTAAAGAAGTTTTTCACTCACAAACAGTTCAGAGATGTTCCATATGACCCCTCCAGACACTCGAGCAATATCAATCCAAAACCTCCCTCAAACTCTTTCCACTCTCACTGTAGCATATCAGGCGTAACAGTTTGATAATGTGCTGTTATTTCTTGTTTCAAATCATCAATATCCATCCACCATTGATGATTTGAAACAAGAAATAACAGCAGCCATCCAAACTGTGACGCCTGACATGCTACAGATAGTGTGGAACAAGTTTGAGGGAGGTTTTGGATTGATATTGCTCGAGTGTCTGGAGGGGTCATATGGAACATCTCTGAACTTCTTTGTGAGTAAAAAAAACTTATTTAATTACTCTTTGAAATGATGTATAACAGAAGGTTCTATTATATTTCTTTCATTAAATACAAAGTTTTAAAGTTGTGGTATTCTTTTTGAATCACTCTGTATTGTTGGAAAGAGGGGTTACTATTTTCGCGGTTTTACGTATTTTAAGAGGTTTAAGCATCCAGAGCACCGAGCAATTGTAATGAATGAACAACATCAGTGAGGGTTTACCTGCGAATGTCGAGCTAGCGACAACGACATGATGGGCCTCGAGGTCGAAACGGCAACGGCAACTGTCCGCTCTAGGAGAGGAGAGGCACGCTGCGTTGAAGATAAGGCAGTGAGAGATTAGATTAGATTAGATTAGATTACTTTATTCATGTAGATAACAATAATTATAACTGCTTAGATTCTAGATTACAGAAGTTGTACGTATAAGTAACATAATTTTTAACTTTATGAATATGACTAATAATTTTTAACAATATAAGTATTATATGCAATGTGAAAATGTTGATATAAGTGAGATTTATCTACATGAAACGGCGATGTTTGGACATGTCAATGTCCATTCTTGGAAAAGGATGTCCAAGGACATCCTTTCCATTAACACTCACGTGAGATTTATCAATACCTGATAAAACCTAAGGAATAAAACTGTATTTAAATAGATCTTTTTAAATTAAAACTAAAATTTGAAATTTTCAAACCTGGAAAAAAACCTTTAATTAAGATAGACGCTAAAATGAGATAAATAGATTATTAAAATAATGAAGTATAAATATAAGGTGAATGAAAAAACAAATATGTATGACACTAAAAATGATTTGATAATACTCATATTTTGAAAACTCCTAATTATATAATTTTTAAAATCATGAATAAAATACTACCATTATAAGGTGAATGGGTGATGATTGATGATGAAGTTTGATGAAGGTTGACATGCTTTGCTCTATGGTTGGACATTCTCAATCATTTTTTCTACAAGATGTTTCCTAAATTTTGAAATGAAGCTCGCTCGACTTTCAAGAGATCTAATAGAATCAGGGAGTGCATTCCATGCACGACAACCACTAACAAGAAAGGATTTAGTATAGATTGTAGTTCGGTGATTCGGTATCCTCAAAGTATTTTCTCCAGTTCTAGTATGTGAAACATCTATTCTCCTACCTTCAGATACAAATTTAAAATCATTTTTGAAATAATTTTGACCATATTTTAATATATCTCTAACCAGTTTAACTATTCGAAAAAGTCTCTGATCAGGTAATTTTAAGGTTGAGCTACTAATATGGGCTTGGGTGATCCTTTCATGACGTTGGAGAGAGAAAACAAACCTTAAGCAATAATTTTGACAGCGTTGAAGTTTATCATTTAGAGTAACCTGCATATCATTAAGTAAGGTTGCAATACATCAAGTGCAGGAAGATTAGGATTGTACCAGTAACAATCTGATATTTCTGCAGGATATCTTGCAGTTTCTTTAATGGGTGCATGGCTGAAAAACCTTTTTACATGTTTTATTTACTTGTTTTGTCCAGTCTAGAGTTTTATTCATAATTATACCTAAGTTCTTAACAGAGCTACAGTAGGGAATTTCGGTACCATCAACACTAATTTTTTGGATTGTGGTCAAGTCGATATTGTTGACAAGGCGTGAGTAACCAATTATTATGGGCTGCGTTTTAGTGGGGTTTAGTTCGAGGCCATTTTTCCTAGTCCATTCTACAATTAAGTTTATATCTTGATTAATTTTATCTACTGTTTCATTTATTTTCGTGATGGGGCAGCTAGCATAAATTTGAAAGTCATCAGCATAGGTATGAAAGTTGGAAAACTTGATGGCAGAAGGAAGGTCATTTGCATACGGGGTGAATAAGAGGGGACCTAAGATGGAACCTTGAGGAACGCCATGTTTAACATAGTTCCAATATGAACTATTATCACCAACAGATACACATTGTTTTCTATTATTAAGGTAGGAATTGAACCAGACAAGTGTTTTATGACTAAGTCCAAGAATAGCTAATTTGTTAAGGAGAATATTATGATCTACTGTGTCAAATGCTTTGGAAAAATCAAAAAGAGTTAAGATAGTACATTTTCTTTGGTCCATAGCCAGTCTAATATCATCGGTTACACGCAGAAGAGCTGTCTCAGTTGAGTGAGATTTTCGAAATCCAGATTGAAAGTTATGAAGTTTGTTATTTTGTTCCATAAATGCTAAAACTTGTGAAATGACAAGTCTTTCAAGTACTTTTAGATAGAGCAGGAGAATACTAATTGGTCTTAATTCTTCAACTTTATTGGGTGAGGCAACTTTGTTTAAAGGACGAACCAGAGCAAGCTTCCATTTTCAGGAAATTTACCATTTTCAAGAGACTTAAAAATTAGAGTGATGACTGGAAGGATTGCAAATACCATTCTCTTTATAAATTTGATAGGGATTTTGTCTGCTCCAAGCATTACTATGCATGTGTTGGATTGCTTTGAAAGCGTTTTGTTCTGAAATAGATGAAAGTAAAATTGATTAGCAAGTGGTATGTTCAGGCACAGAAAAGAAGAGAAGATTTTCCTCTGCTTTTCTGTGGTTCAGATTACTTGATCTTTTATAGTTGATATGATTACTGATGGATACTTCGTCACGTTGTGTCGAATGTGCAAGAAAATGGTCATTTATATGGTCTAATGGTAAGTCAATGAGAGTTTCAGAGTTTCAGAGAGAGAGAGCGAGTGAGTGAGTGAGACAGCTGCTTCAGGGCATTATCAGTGTGGTAGTATGAAAATAAAACACACATAATCATATTTCATGTTGGTTTCTACTTGATTGATTTCTCAGCCTGCATACGCTTTCTCAATTCTCAGAATATAATTATTATTATTATTGGATTTCTGAAAATGCCTGAGCTGCTCTGCACTCGTCAGCATGCAACAGTACACCTTCAGCAGTTGTCATGTCAACAATTGCCTGTGAATCAGAAATAATTCAGCTTAATATTTATCCAATATTATTAAAAAGTATTATTTTATTCATTCAGAAAGCATACCGGTAGTGCAGAGACGATAATATTCTCAAATGCGCATTACTGTATAGCTAGCTCATTCATCAGAGCCTGTTTCAAAAACATTTAGAAGTCATGTAATACGGGAAAAAGCCGACATAAACAAGACATTGACAGTGTAATATGGTGAATATTTTGAGGTTTTATATTGTAGTTTTTTGTGTGTTCTTGTTTTCAGGTTATTGAACTGAGCTAAATTTTAAATGTGAACTTTGATTTTGATGATATTGTGAGAGAGTTAAGCTCATGGCAATTTCACGCCGCGCTTTTCGAGTGTTCAGTCGCCCACCGGAGACGCTGTTTTGAGACGCGCCGCCGCGTACGCCGCGACATGATTCTCCACCCAACAGCAGCCTCCATTCTGTTTTATACCCACAAAATGGGTCAATGTGCAGCTGCGATCATTTTGTACCACATTCTATCATGTTCAATTAATCGTCAATTTCTTTATAGATAATTAATAATAATAATAATTTAATTTTGATAATCAGATATAAATTCTGACCTGATTCCAAATCAAGACAACACGTGTTGAACTGTCTCACCACACTCACCTATAAGAATAGGAAATGGAAATCATTTCTTTGGGGAGAAGATGATCTGAAAATTTTCCCAGATCCTAGAAACTCCATAAAATTTGGATTCGCCTCGATGAGCTGAGTTTATTGATGTGTCACATCATACTAAAAAGAAGAAAATTTACAATTCCACCAAAAAAGTTGAAATAATATAATACGTAAAAATATGGTTTTTTAAAGGTTCTTCGGTTTGAGCATATGAGAGCATGCGTGTTTGGAAATCGCCATGGTATCCGCCACCTGGTTGCCTAGTGCAAAATGGGTCTTATGGAATAAGACTTCAGAATTCTTCCGAAAAGAAGTCAGAACAGACAAAATTATTGTACTTTTGAGAAATCAGGAATCCTGATTTCTTAACACTTCTTCTCTAAAATTAAATTCTCCACATATACTGATTTGAAATACCTATTTATTGATCAAATTAAAAGCCATACGCTAAATGAAATGAATGAATTGATCAAATAATTAAGTAATAATTAATACCCCTTTCAACTTGGAAAATCACGTAAGTTCATAAGATCAGCAACGAACATTAGATCAGACGTATCACTAAATTAATTCAATCTCATCCACTATCCATAATATTCTACCAGTTAACGGCTTCTACCTGTATAATCTTCTTTTTTATTATTATTGTTTTCATCCAATGATTACACACTTATGAAGGACAATGCAATAATAAATCGGTAAATAACTATTTTATTTGCAAAGACAATTTATTATCTTTATTCACACATTCTACTTGCAAAACATCTACATCAATATTGAAGTTCAAAATCAATATCAATATCGGATATTGGAAGATTCACAAAATCTGAGCAACTCTTCTGCAACATAAATCAACACAGAGCTAAGCTTTATTATTATACTTTTTTTTATTATACTTTTGGAATGCCCAAAACTATAGTGATTGAGTAAATAAACTATCTATGAGGGTTTCATACAAAAAATAATGTTCTACTTTTAAAAGCAAACCCAGATTTATGTCTTTATTAATGGCTTTAAAGAGCTGGCCAGCACATCTTTGGTAACGCCTGAAACAAGTACTTGAGAATTCTAAGCAACCTTCCAATTTGCCAGAGCAAACCTAAATTAACGCTAAACTAAGGATTTATAACAATTTCATTTGTCGGGCTGTATCTTGCGAGCAGCAAAGAGGCACCCGAAGGTGGCAGCGCTCAGAGAAACGTTCCACCCTATCGCCCACTGCGCCGCGCCTCGCGCAGCCACAGTCGAAAAATTCCACCGGTATTCTCCCAAAAGTTCCGGCAGCAGAATTATTCCACTGCGCCAACGGCTGCGCGACGCGCCGAGGCGAGGCGCGCCCGGTGTGCTTTGTTCTAACTTACTTACATGCTGTATTCAGCCGGAATATTTTTCATTGAGCTATTTGAGATAATAGGGTGAGATGGCTACGATACAAGCGACACTTTTGTAACGCTCACCTTTCTTGGAACATACAGGGTTGGTGAAAATTATGGAAACGGCTTAGTATTTCTTACACGGAGGTTATTTGACGGTAGGTGACATTGGGGGTCGTACTTGAATTGAAAATACTACTTACTGTGACTTAAAAAATCTGTTCCGCCATCTTGGATTCGCCATATTGAATCTAACTTCATTTTTTTAAATGGTAAGGTGGTCATGTTATACATGATTTCGATACAGAATGTCAAGAGAAAATGAATGGCGAAAACCGTACATTGATATGTCAAACGGTTTATAAACTGATTGATAATTTAAATATCCTATATATTTTTTCCATATGGATTTATATGTCAGCGGCGAGCGGCGTTAAAAAGAAAATCGGTTTGGACTTGGATTGATGAGCGGTGCCGCTGATCGCCGCCCGCCGCTCAGACGTATCGTGGCCAGTCTCAACAAATTCACACGCAACTAAATGAGACCCGAAGTCAGAGCGGCGCCGCTCTCGCCGCTCGTATCGTACCCGGGGCCTTAATTCTTTTTGCAGAATCAACTGCCTCACAATTGAGTTACTATTTAGGTTTTTGCTAACTTGCTGCTAGCGTTGTCGAAAATATTGCAGTTTTCAGGCATTTCCACAGTATTGGTTTTGATTTTGTGATTGAATTGCAACCGTACTTGGGAAATGTCTGATACGAGTAATGATCTCTCTTGGAAATTTGGCGATTTCACTGAAAATGTGTCGGCCGGGTTTGCCGCGGAAGGGGGACAATTTTCAGTAGAAAAGCGGGAGTTCTAAGCGAGACACGGCCGCGAAAAGACTTAAAAATGTAGACGGGAACAAGCCTCGGCCTTTGAGAATCGATCGAGATTTTATAAAGTGTTAAGTAAAGTAGTAGTTTGAAATTTAAAGTAAAGTGTAAATTTTGATTTATTTGTGAATACTTGTTTTTTGAAATTTCGTGGTATAACTGGTGAGTGCCAAACTTCTGTTTCTAGCTAGCTCAAATTGAGAATATATATTGACCGAGGCCCTAAATATTAAAGTGAAGAAATGAAGTAGTTAGCAAAATCTGCTTGAGTATTATTTATGAATTTATGAATTTATTAACGTGATGCATTTATAACGTAAATTGAAGATTGATAACATTTAAATTTAAAACTTAATTTTAGTATAGCTCAATAAACCTGAATAAAATTATTTAAATCTTTTATTGAAGTTCCTGGCTCGTCTTAGTTTAGTTGCTAAAACAGGTGGAAATTTAGTAGTTTTTAAATCTGGGCATTTGAATGAACGAATCCAATCAATGCTGCCAACCAACCGTGGATTCAAACGTTTTAACCGAAAGAAATTTATTAACCGTGTGATTTCCAATTCATTGACAATTGGAAGTGAAAATTTAGAGTTAAACTCATCACTTCTGATTGACATTGATACAAAGGAAATCACCGGTTAAATAAATGGTATCACTAATGGGGAGAAGAAGATCCGCCCTCTCTCTCCCCCGGTTACAACAGCACAGCTCACTATACTCGAAATTTTAGCGAATCTCTAGCCTTTTTCATGTTTTACAGTACGGTAGCCTACTTTTAAAATTTAAAGATTAAAATCTTTTATTAAACTAATAAAATTTTTTAAGTTACAAGTGCCTTCAGTAAAGGAAAAAGGCAGACCTATATTGGACTTGTAAGTTTATCGCATAGTGCACTGTGCTGCTGTGTGCCCATCTTTTCCCTGTTCTACAGGACTTCTAAATTTTTATGGAACAGGCCCTTGAACTGAAAATTAATAATAATATTATCATTGCAATTGCAACTGATAATAACTTTTTTAAATGATGAGAGTGTATAAGAATTCAAATAAAATACTACATGTTTGCATCATTGTGGTTCAGCTCTAATGCACTTTAATTATTGTTAACAGCAGTGTTGAAATGATAATTGATTATCAGCCCGGGTGCATAGCCTAGTGAAATGAATAGGAGATGAAATCTATTCAACGACCACATAGTCACAGTGGTGATTGCAGTAGTGATGATAACCACATTTTAGCTATGTGGAGGCTGATTCTATTCTTGAAAGTTTCAACTCTTACTATTAGAAAAATTCCCACGAACGAGCAGAGGTAATGTATTCGGTGCACGAATTTGTTTTATTCCTATTTATTCCATTTATTGGTATAAAGCTATTCAATTTACTACCCGAACAATTCAGAATTCTGCTAGATCAAATTTTTAAACAAAATCTCAAACAACTAATGAGTAATACCAATACCCTACACACGTTTCAAGAATTTTATGAATTGGCTAGGACTTTGTAATGTATGATGTGAATATAATAATAATAATAATTTCTCTGGTCATGGGTACAGCACCACCAGAGGAGTTTATTTAAAATATCAAAATTATATTGGGTGGCGCAAACAGAACGGATGGATTTGAGTAGGATAGTATCAGTGGACTTACCCTCCATTGGGAGCCTGGCTAATCGTTAGTAAGCTAGTCAGTCACTCCCTATATTTTGGAGGAATATTAAATTGTTGCATTGCACTATATAGCTGCTTAACACAATGTTATCCAGCAGTGCTTTGTTCCCATCACTGGGTTGCGAAGACTAGCTTATGGTTGAGATGTCAATGTGCTAACCACACGTTACATCTTTTCTGGTTAATGATCATTCACCTCTGCTGATTCAGTCAAGTGTATGTGAAACTGGCAACCAGCTGGTAGGCCTAGGCCCACATAGGGCTGTTGAGCCATTGACAAAAAAGTATCAGTGGACTAGAGCTGTCTGTGACCGCAGACCGACACCATTTTGTAGGTTTAAGTATTCAGTTTTAGTATAATTAAATGGCGCAATTGACCTTGAAAAATCGCGTATTTGCTGTTGAACAATATTTCCAATAGAATGAATCTGCAATCGTCGTTCAACGGAGCTTCAGCAGAAAGTTTCAAGTCGAGCTTATTGGCTAAGATTCTTCTTTACTTGAAATTCAAGTTTACTATCGTAAATATCGTTACATTGAAGATTTGAATACTGTAATACATGAATGAATTTCTGCTGTATCAAAAGTTGAGGACCAATTTGAGGCTTGTAATGAGCATTAACGCATTAAGGGCGCCATCTTTCGTATGTAATTTTTGAAATATACTCAAGTGTTCTAGAGATTTTCATACAAATTCTCAAATTGGGTTGTTTACTTAGTATTTTGGTGTTAGGAAGATAAATGTATGATTCAAATGAACTTTCTTATAACACTTTGAAAAACATCCATCCTTTATGCGCCACTCTGTACATCAAATTCATAAATACAAAGTCTTCTAAATCATAATTTTATATAAAGTCTTACATCTAAATTTAATATGATGCATAATTGAATTTTGTGGCCCCCACAATATAAAATATGTGTCGGGATGCCACTATTTTTCTTTAATTCTTCTTTTTCTTTTTTTTTATTATTATACATCAATGTTACTGTAACCTAGTTTGTGGTATATTCATTTTTACTGTTAATGACAATTTTCAATTGTTTAAATACGCTATAACTGCGTTAGTTTCCCAATTACGGAAATTGGATGATTCGGCGAAGCGGAACACCCGAAAGGTCTCCCCGCTAATAAGAGCCATAAGCATAATAATAATAATACTGCGCTATACGTCTTAGTACTGCTATCACTGTCAATTTTTTTGTAATTTCTTTATTATGAGTAATAATATTGTTATCCCAGGAGCGGGGATATACATGGAATTTAACTTTCATTGACATAGCTATGATTTGTATTATGTGACTATTATTATTTAAAATTATTGGATTGTATTATGAGTATTATGATTCTGTTGAATTTCATAGTGTACTACATTTTTTGTAAATTGTGACAAAGGAAATGCTTGTGAAGACTTCAGAAGCGGTTACAATGAAACGTATTCTATTCTATTATTTACTAGCCAGGGGGCTTCGCCCCCTGGACCCCTGGCAGAATAAATATCACTTGACCCTTGAATCATATTCATAAACTAAAAGAGTGAACGCTCCGCGCTCACCCTCGCCCCCTCCCCATCCCCCCATTGACACAGTTAACATCGATGTGTCGATAAAAAAACGCAAAGAGTAAAGATAAAATGGAGAAACGTCGATACTTCGCGTAGTTTGAGTATGATTTTAAAATACTTCAATTTATTCAATAATTCTTCTTATACCTTAGCTCAGCGTTTACCAACCGGTGGGTCACGGCCGGATTTTAGGTGGGTCGCAGTAAAGCATGTTCAAGGAGAAAAGCTTGACCTCATTTTGGCTGAAATCAGCCAAGCTATCCAGTTTAATATGAAAAGGCAATAAGATTCTTAATGGTTTTTTTAACAACATAATTTCTTGACTGGATGTGGAAAGTGACTTGCGCCTCAAAATTTCTAATTTTAATCCTGACATTGAATCACTAGTATAGTCAAAACAATTCCAATTATATTATTATTATTATTTGCCGGAATTCTCAGCATTACAGCTGGTAGTTAAAGTGCTTACGGATTGAATAATCAAGTAAGCACTTTTTATTATTGCAGGGATTCATATATTGTCTTTTGAGAGCTTCACTTCACAGTCCACTTCCATGTCTCTATGTCAATACTATTAATTCAGTACTATTTTTTTTTTTTTTTTTTCACCAATGGTGATAAACATTATTAGTCTACCAATTATCATCTATAACCCATAATTTTTTCCTTTTATGTATTTCTATCTATACCCCATAATTTTTTTCCCTTATGTATTTTTATCTATACCCCATAATTTTTTCCTTTTATGTATTTTTAAATACCCCACATTTTTCTTTTATGTATTTTTTTTATCTGCACCTCTAATTTTTTTCCTTTATTTATGTATTTTTATCTATACCCCATAATTTTTCCTTTTATGTATTTTTAGCTATACCCCATAATTTTTTTCCTTTTGTATTTTTTTTTTTTTTATCTACGCCTCTAATTTTTTCTTTTATGTATTTTATCTATCCAGTTGTTTTTTTCCTATTATATGTTGAGGATTTGTCTAGTGATGTTGCATGTATCAAGGATCACTGATTTTTGAATATTCTTACAAATATCTGAGTTGAGGTTTAAGATCTTTAGAGAGTTGAATAGGTTTTTGGAATAAGTCCTGTAGCTGAAATTATTATAGGTACTATTTTTGTGCTATCCTGCTTCCATATTTGCCTAGTTTCTTCTGCCAGTTGTGAGTATTTTTCTATTTTTTCTGTGTATTTCTTCTGTATGTTGTTAGGGTTAGGAATTGCTACATCAATGAGGTAAGTGAGTTTGTTTTGTTTATCTATCAGTGTGATGTCCGGTTTATTGTGAGGTACTGTTCTGTCTGTGATGATGCTCCTGTTCCAATATAGTTTTGTGTCATCGTTTTCTAGTACAGCTGGTGGTGAATATCTGTAGTACGGTTCATATGTACTTGCAAGGGAAGATCTTAAGGCCAACTGCTGATGTATTATTCTGCAGACATTATCATGTCTCCTAGTGTACTGTTTGGGAGCCAGAATTCTACATCCGCTAGTTATGTGGTCAATTGTTTCTGCTTCTTCATTACACATTCTACACTTTGGACTTGGAACATTCTGTTTTAATATATATTTTCTATAATTTCTTGTGTTAACTATTTTATCTTGAATGGCTATCATAAAACCTTCGGTTTCCGGGAAGAGTGTGCCCGTTTTCAACCATTGGTTGGATGCTACAGAGTCTATATTTTGCTGAGACATTATGTGTGGATGGATACCATGCAGTGTTTTACTCTTCCAGATTCCCATTTTTTGTTGGTCAGTGATGATGTTTTGTTATTATTATTATTATTATTATTATTATTAGCCGTAAGACGCTGAGTCTGAATCATGGTCGTTGACTTTTATTTGACTTGGCGGTTTTCTTGTTCGCCCACCAGCTTTTCATTTTCTGCGAAAAAGCCGCTTTTCTTTCATCACTACATCTCATTCCAGCTCTTGGAGCTTTTACCTCTGGAATAATTTCCCATTTATTTATTTTTGTTTTAAAATTATTTCGATTTGTAATTTCATCATCAGTAATTTTTGCTAGAACTAGATCTTTCTTAACGTTTTGAATCCATTCCCCTCCATTGGCAAGCGAAGCTACATATTTTACTATTTTTTTTGTGATTCTATGATCGGGAAGCCTCATAATGTGACCGTAAAATTTTAGACGTCTTTTTCTCATGTCTGTTACAATATTTGAATGTTGCTCAACTGTGCTATTTTTTTGTAATCTATAACCATTCTCAGTTAATCTTGGACCCAGAATTTTTCTAATTATTTTCCTTTCTTCCTTCTTCAAATTTTCTAAATCAGCTTTCCTGTTGAGGTTCAGGGTCTCACTGGCATAGAGCATTGATGGTTTGATCACTGTATTATAATGTCTAATTTTTGTGTGAAGAGACAAGCATTTTTTGTTATAAATAAATTGCTGTGAAAATCTCTCCGAAATAACTTCTCCTAAATATTTAAAACATTGCACACTGTTGATCGTTCCATATTTGGTTTGTAGTCTATATATTATTATTATTATATTATTATTATTGTAGTCAATTATATTATAAGTATTATGTTTTGAAAATAAAAAATTATTTTTAAATACATATCTCCAATATTGTTCTCAAACATAACTATCAAAAATAACCTTAGAGTAGTGACAATATTTGTGATATTGAATAATGATAATCAATAAACTCTATATTTGTTTATGATTAAGCTGTGTACTAATTAATTTTAATTTATATTTTCCTTATTTCTATATGCTGCGTTTTTATTTCACATGATTGACCACACGTACATAAATATGAATAAATTATACATATTCAATATTAATGTAATGAAAATATATGTATATAACCACTAATGGGGGATGGGTCGCGGAAATAGATAAATAATATCCGAAGGTGGGTAGCCAAGCATAAAAGGTTGCGAACCACTGCCTTAGCTAAACCTGTGTATATCAACCTAAACCGGTTCAAATATCCTACAGCTTATGCAGAACTAGGAGAGTGTTTTTTGAAGTGGTGAAGAACATTAGTTAGTGTCATATTGTATTAGATTCAAATCCTTATATACAGTAATAGTTTTGCAATATTGATGGAAATTCACGTCTATCATGAAATTATTTTACTTCAGGAGCGCCATTTCACCAAACTGTTGGGGGGGGGGGCAAACACTAGGGGGTATGGGAGGTATAGAATACGGAGGTTTCAAAAAATATTGTCAATAAAATCGAGAAAAATCCTATATAAATTTTAATCAGCTATTTTTAAACTTTTAGAAAATTTCTGTGAACTGTATCACTCAACGAGACTTCAAACTAAATAAGTATTTATTATTCAATACAATTTACGTACAGTACAGTTTGATATTGATTTTACTAGTTTAATGGTTTGTAGACGTCAATTTAAATACCAGTGCCATTTGTTTCTTAATAAAGTTCCAATACAGTTTATTGTAAATAAAATGACTAAATACGCAATTAATTTTATACTGGAATGGATTAGGAGTAATATTTATTTCAAATTATCTGTATCTATAATGTAATGTTTTCTTTAATTGATAAGTTCATTGTTCAATGTTTCTTTTTTTCCTTTGGTTGATGAGTTTCACAAAATTGCGAATCTTAAAACACTTCTTAATTCAATTTAATTTTGATTTTAGTTTTTTATTTTATTGTTTTTAAATTTTTAATATTTTAAATTTAATTTAGAATTGAATTTAAAGATTGATTTAATTCATTTGGCTTCTAATGAATTATCAATTCATTATTTGCTTTTCAAATTCTTTTTAAATGCTGCAGAAGCCTAATGCATTTAGTTTAAAATTTTTGTTACTTCTGACCTCACTACCGGCGCACAAGATTATCTTTTGCCGGTAGTGCCATATTAATTGTTAACAATATTGTTGATGGTTTAAAATTTATTCTCAAGGTAATTATTATTATTATTTTTTTTTGTATGTTATGCTAATGTGTACCAATTTTACTTTGTATTGTTAACCAATATTATTGTTGTATAATTTACTTTTTGGCAATAAAAATATTGATTGATTGATTCGATGTGTATTAAGGACGATAAAATTCTTATATTTTTATGTATCATGAGAATGAAGCATGGTCGTCTTTTCCCGATTGAATAATATAAATTTCTCCGGAAACTGAAACAAGTTTGTGAACATGAGTTTGGATGAAATATACGAATGAAGAAACGGAATATTTTTTCTTTGCGAAAGGTTAATGTACTATAACTAGGCTATAATTATTTCGGTACAACGAGACTTTGTTATGAACAGTTTGTTTTGACAAGCATCAGTTCAGTGGGAACTGGAGAAATTATAGGAAATAATTACTTTATACTGTTCATCGATTTTATCGATTCAGCGTCTGGGTGTTGGTGCCAGAGCATTTTAACTCTTCTGAGAATAGCGTTACAGATAAACTTCAAAAGCATACCTTTTCTGAATTATTAGTTTGAATCTCGATAATTTTTTGCAGCATAATGACAACTCTGCAACTACACTATTTTGCATCGATGCTTATTCTTGTTCTCACTTCCCGTCGGGCATAGAGAAGCATACTATTCTATTCTCTGTGATACGGGTCACTCTCTCTCTCTCTCACATACACTTTCTCACTATATCTCTTGCTCAGAACAATTTATTATGTCTGCAATCGTCGACCTCATGGCACATCCATGCACTGGTGCAGCCGTACAGATCGACTACATAAAAATAAATTCAACCACTTCAAGACGTATTCAACGGTTCAAATACACTTGTCTGAAATTACAGTGGCTCCCTGCAGGAGGTCTGAGGACTGCGGACCCTGGGGTACTCAATTCACGACAAAGTGGTCCGCAAGATATAATATTGGATGATTTTAATAAAAATATTATACTGGTACATATTATATTATTAGGTAGCGTATCTTCCGAAACACCAGGAAGTTCCACTAGTTCCTCCTTTGCTAACGGTAGTGTCTAAAATTGATCCTATTCACTTGATCCTATACATTGATTTAATTGATTTTCTAGTGATTCAATTGATCCTATACACTAATGTGTTCATGTATTATTTGTACTTGCAGTGATTTTATCTATTTACAAACAATAATATCAGTGAAAATAAATTTATACAGAACAAATCTATCTCTCAAGCTGTTATCTGATATCGATTGTAGGTGTATTTCTATGAAATATGAAGCAACATGAAATTTAACTCTTATCAAATTGATGATTGATACATAATAAATACAAAAAAATGATGATAATAAATAGATTAAGACACGAATTCATCACTCTTGTTTCTTGAAACCAATATTTTCTATCAATTTCTATCTTCAAATAACTCAAGAACAGTTATATTTTTACGAATTAAAAAAATCTGCTATAGTGCGATTCACGTCAAGAAGTCAGCATTGTTTATATGAGGAGCATTGATGCCAAGTTTCATTGAGAGAGGAAGAGAATAATGCACCAAACGTGTTTGTTGGGACTGTGTGCGACAACAATGCACAGAGCGGCAACTATGCACAGTGCGAAAAGGATAGAGACATCAGCAACTGCCTTGTGCTGAACAAGGATAGCAAACTCCCATCTAAGCAATGCTGACTTCTTGACGTGAATCGCACTATAGGTTTTGTTTGTGCTTCATGTTCACGCCACAAGAGCGGGAGTTAATGATATCTCCACCCACCACCCCTCCCCCCCCCCCGTAATAACAAAGACGATAGGAAACTATAAGTATTCTAATCATCTTTGGTCATAATAAATGCATGTTATACTCAACAATATTGTTTAAAGTTAAACTGCTCCTCTAATCTTATCGGAAATCGGTTTTCGTGTCCTGTGCATTAAGATTTTTTTAATTTTCTCTCACCCTGCGAACTGAACAAAGAGTAAAAATGCCGGGAAAACTGCTTACCTGATAAACTTGGTTTACAGGTGACACACTGTCCGGGATCACTCGAGGAAGACGGTCCACCTCCACACGTTGTCGAAGCCGCCGCATAATACTGAAGATGCACATTGCAATGTGGGAAGAATGAACAGATACAGTGGTCCAAAACTGCTTCTGTCTCAATCCCAAATCTAGATGAATTATGTTGAAGTTAGGTCTAGAAGGTATGTTGATAATCCATCTTACTAAAAATCTGAATCCAAACAATATTCTTAACTAACTATAATTTTTAATTTCCAAGATTACTACATGCCAAACACAAATTCATAAAACAAGAATAATACTGAAACTTCTAAAATATTACAGTCACAATTTTCACAAGAATTACGCGACAAATAAAATCTATGACGTAGGCACCACAGAAGTCTACCATTGCCGTCTCTAACACTGCTGTTAGAGACGGCAATGCTGCTACACAACAAAAATATCATTATTTTCAGAGCTCGAAGAGAGGGCCTCGAGAAGTACCGTTGGTCGAAGGGATGTGGACATGGGGATGGCAATCGGGCCGATGACCTTCACAGGTGTTGGTCGGTCATTCTATCTCTCACTCTCTCTCTCTCACGGCCAAGTGTTAATGGAAAGGATGTCCTTGGGGTTTTCCCCGGTTTTCTAAACGTGTTTTCGGTGTATTTCCCCCACAGGTAAACCCAAAGTTAAAAACACTGAATGTTCACTGAGAATCAGGAAATCCAGCGAATGTTCAGAACAGTGAAGTACCCGTTCCCTGTCCGGGTTGGGGGTCTTCGGTGTTTTGAACATTGGGTGGACAAGCGAAAACAGCCAAGTCGAACTTTCGCTGGATTTTTCTTGAATGGTCACGGCGGGTTGGGGGTCTTCGGTGGAGTGAACATTGGGTGTAGAAGCGAGCCAAGTCGGACTTTCGCTGGATTTTCTGGAATGGTCACTGGCTACAACGTGTTTTCGGTGGAGTTCCGCTTACCACCCACTCATAGCCGACCAGACCTTGTCGAAGTTGACCGACGAAGAAGCCGGCAAATTATGAAGTGGGTGAAAAAGTGGGCCAGAAATGAAGTTCATGAAACAATTATTAAGTTAATCAACTGCGTCTCATAAGCATTGTAAAGTACAGGCTGAGGTGACGGATCTGCAATTGTAATACTTTATTTATTCCATGTAATTTTGTCCGTCCTATTAGCTACAATGGCTTGAAAAAATTACAACTTGATGAACGAACTCTCGTTATATTCAAATTCAACCTTCAAACTGTTGACATAATTGTTGTAATCCCTAAATATTCTAGTTTTATGTTCAGTGAAATTTTCAATTTCAAAGTCAGTGGTTTCAAAAATTTTCAAACATATTTTTCAATAAATCATTCATATTTTTCATAGCTGCTTAGAGCAAGCTATATGGAAAACAAGTTAAATGTACGGTACCACAACTCAGTTGTCATTGACAGGTAGCGTAAATAAGTATTGATTCATCTCAGTTATCAATTATCAATTCATAGATATTAGTTTGTGATACGCTTTGTTCAAAATTCAAATACATTGATATTCGATTCTGAAAATAATATTAGCATAGAATATATTTGAAAAATATATTTGTAGGTCAGCCTTGAATCTTTCAAATTCCCCACTGTTTTCAAAACATCAAAGATGTGTTCAAATTTCTTCAAACTTTGAAAAAAAATTAACAGAAAGACTCGTACATAACATAAATAATAATAATATATAATGCTATATATAATGCTATAAAATGAATAGCTGAACATCTGTATCCTCAGTTTAGCCACTTTGTTATTCTTCAGGTTATTCTACAATTACATTCTTCTCAGAAATTGACATTAGCAAGAACTCTGAAAAATGATATCGCCGACTATAATAGTTTCTGGTGACAGGTGTATTGTAGAGGTGTATATTAATAGCTCATTCATTCAAAAAGAATTTTGCTACCTGACATCTGCAGACTACATTTAACAGGTTGGCTGCCGCAATGTTAAAATGAAAACCTTCCCCCTACGCCGCACGAGATAAGCAAAGAATATTGCTCTAATATATAAGAATATTACATATATTGTATCAAAACCTTCATAAATGCTCGAAAATACAAAAAAAATTGTGAGGATCACCGGCTATCCTCATGGCCTGTTGGGAATGTACTCATGGCCAATAGGCCATGTGTATTGCAATCCTCAATCATTATTCAACAAAATTGATGTTAATCTCTTATAACGTTGATGTTTCAGGTATAGATAACAATAATAATATTATAGCAAATCAGTTTGATTTTTATTTATACATATTTTTGTGAAAAATAGTAGTAGCAATAATATAAACACAAATAAAAATAGAAATAACTTACATACAATTTCATGTTTGGAAAGATTAGAAAAGAGAAAACTGTCCACTGAAAAAATTAAATAAACTGTCATGAAAAAGTAATGAATAATTCCAAAATTCATAGATGATTGACTAAAAAAAATATTTTTTTCAGCATTCATCACATTGCTCCTTCATAAATTATTGCCAGACAGCAAAATGTTCTAAAAACTCAAATAACTCAAACTCAAATAACTGCTACAAGACATTATAAAAAATCTGCAGCAAACCAAGCGTGTAAACAAACCGAGAATGGCGAATAAAGCATGAAACAGGGGACAAGATTCATCAAACTTCAATGGTGGATGGAAATAGTTGTATATGTCACCAAGAGATGGCGTTTGCGTGAATGAATAGGCAATTGTATTCTCTATAGGCCGCATGTGAGAACGAAGCGTGCTGGACAAGCCAGACTGAAATAGGAAGCCTTTGAAATAAAGCTGTCTGAGGATCAACCGTGGATCCTCGCGGCGTGTGGCTAACACTTGGCTGAGGAGTGCATGCGTATCTCACGGCAGCCAACCTGTTAATGAATCCTAGAAGAGGAAATGACTCTCGTCCATATCAGGTAGAATCCCAAAATACATTGAAATTCCAACCCTCCAACCTATCCCGCGAATAGAGAGAGATTCAGATTTATTACTTTATTCATGTAGATGACAAATATGACGCCTTAAATTCTAGATTATAATAGTAGATTTATACAACTAATTATTCGTCGAATGTACATAAGTTTATAAATTATGCAATGTGAAGATGTAAAGGAAAAAGATACTGATGTTATACTAATTGTGAGTTATCTACATGAAAAGGCGAAGTTTGGATTATGTATGTCCATACATAATGTATGTCAATTATGTATGTCAATTATGTATGTCCATTCTTGGAAAAAGAGATTTACAGAGAAATCCTTTTCATCAACACTTGACCTTAGTAGAATAAAATATAAATTTTACATATTTTGACTGGAATAAAAGATTTAAATTAGCCTTAAGACTAGAGAAGTACTAATGAAACAATAAAAACGATGATATGAAATAAATAAAACAAGTAATTGAAAAAATAAATAATTTCAAATGGAAATCGAAGGAATAGCTGAAAAAATAATTAATCATTAATTGATTGTGATAGAAGATGACATGTCTGAAGGAAATGACATTATGATGACAATGAGTGGTCAAAATAATGTTACAATATGATAGTAATAGAAAACTCTACATTCGTCAATATTGACTTAGTTAAAAATAATGCCGATAGGGAAACATGATACAATACAGTATATAAACATTATGGACGTTAATTAAGATTAGAATTGGACATTATTCTAGAGATAATTTGGAGTTGGATACTAGTGAATACCTAAAATAATAATGATTTGAATTATGAGTAAATTACAATGAGTATGAGGTGAAAGATGACTGTCATGCAGTGCTTTAGGGTTGGTCAGGCTCAGTAATCTTATCAAGTTGATATTTTCCCAATTTTAGAATGAAGCTCACTCAACTTAGAGAGAGAGAGATAGAGGGTGAGAGAGAGAAAGAGAGAGTGAGAGAGGAGGGGGAGAGTGAGAGAGAATGAGAAAGTTTAATATGAAAGTATAATAAGTATACGAATAATTATTCGACAAATGTTTATAATCTTATAAATTTCTCCCTCCAGTTTTATCATTCTGATGTGCTAGAATGTATTTTCTCAATAAGTTTAATTTTTTTTTGTTTCTTAATATTATTTTGTATAATTATTGTGTATGTTTATTATTTTGTTGCTTTTCTAAAATGTATGTGTATTTTTGTATTGAGAATAAAAATTCAATTCAAATTATTCAATGAAAAGATGTAAAGCTGTAAAGCAGAAAGATACAGATGATCTAGATCTGATGATACTGATAATTGTGATTTATCTAGATGAAAATGGCGAAGTATGTCAATTACAAAGATATCCTTTTCATCAACACTTGACCTTGGTAGAATAAAATATAGAATTTACAATTTTTTTTAGATAAAAAAATTTATCTTGTCTGAACTAAAAAATTATGGAACCTTAAAATACAAAATAAGTACTAATAAAACAATAAAAACAAATATATTAAATAAAAAAACTTAATGTAAATCGGAGGAATAGCTGAAAAATAATAATTTCTTAATTGATTATGATGGAAGATCAGATGTTATTTAGAAATGGGAGTGAATAGAATAATTATTATACGGTAGTATTGATTGTTAATGTTTAGACATGTGTAATGGTAAGGATATCATGATGTCGATAAGTTGTTAATATAATAATGTACTATTAATAGAAAAATTCTACATTTGTCGAATTAGTTATACAATATCGAATTAAACAATTAATTAAATAGTATCTAATAATTATTGTACAAATCATGAAAGACTTAAGCAAATTATTTGTTTACAAGTATATAAGATTTGATATAGCCTTCTAACAATTATATGATTGCTCTGTATGTACATGAAACGGCGAAGTTTGAACATATAAATGTCCATTCTTGGAGAAGGATATACCAGTACACCTTCCCATAATCACTCAACCGTAAGAGAGCAGTATGAGCAATCTGCACATGTGCAGCTTTCATTGTATTGAAAAATTCCTGGTGAGACGTCCTTCCATGGCAAAACAAGAAACCCTGTCTGTGGATTTTCCATCGGTACAATCCACCGGTTTGTCATTATAACAATATACCTATGAGGAAGATAAATGACCGTTTTGCGCTGACTCAATTATTGGGAAGCCTAAATACCATAACAACCTCATTACATTAACTTGAACATAACAACCTCATTATAACATATTTATACATGAACATTATAACTTATAACATAACAACCTCAAGATAACTTCTTTCACATAAAAGCAATTCTGCGGAGAGCAGACCTTGTGCAATATGTATCTTATTCACTGAGTACATAGAGGACATGGATAACGGAAGTGCCCATAACCGAATTTTGTTGCCATCATTCACAATAAGAATGGAGATTTAACATGAGAAAGGATAGGGCTATAAGTGCCAGATAAGTACCGTTACGCTCACAATACAGTCGACCCATGCAAATTTCGTAAATGACACAGGTGCACAGGTACACTGCTAAAATCACCTAGATACAAAGTATAAAACCTCCAGAATACAAATTTTCTGTGATTTGGGCTAGGACTGATTAACCTCTCTATATAAATAGAATATTCCTAGGTTCCTAGCTCAGAACCTCTACAAGACAAACGCGATCTCGAATTTTTCATGTTCTTGACGCCCTGTAGGACGATATACTCTCGAATTCTATAGTTTTCAAAACTAAAATTGATCAGACTCATGTCTCGACATTCGACATGAAAACACAGCAGAATGCACCATATTCTTAAGTAATTTAATGCAGAACATTATATCTTTAAATAATTACAGTATGATGCAGGATGATAAAAACATATAGAGACTCTCCAATCAATCAAACATGTATCCCAAATTTTCTATAAGTAACCTCATTTAACTTGGACGAAAATTCCTATCTATCGAATAAGCCTAATCAATCACTTATAATTTTTCGGGTTCTATGTCAAAGTTTACATGCAAAGATAATATAGAACATGGATATATATGGAACATAGTTACATGGATAAGATAATAAAGAATGAAGTTATTCTATTTTCAATTTTATTATATCATACATAGAAGAAAGTACGTACTGATCACTTGCGTTGATAATGCTAATAAAGGTGAAGAACTATAGTTGAATCACTACAAAGTGTGTTCTAGATCTGGATAGATTATTCTAATGAAAATCTCCGCGGGTGTGCCTCAAACACCCTTTCATAGCAATAATAAATTATTAAGCGAAGAAATTTTCTACTATTACAATCATAACAGGGATATAATATAAAATTTAGCCAGAACCGTGAGAGCCATGTAGAAACATTCAACTAAAGTTTATTTATTAAAATTTGAAAATACTCTCAAAAGCCTAAAAATAGGATACTTAACATTTGCATTGTAGTTGTGACAAGTAGCAAGAGCAAGTGGTGAAATTTTTAAATGCCGTATTTCTTATGATTGCTCATTGTGCTAATGAGTTTACTCAACCCTGTTGAGAACTCACAATACCATAGATGAATCAAATCAAGCTAATTTCTAAAAATAGAAATCCTTCATAGAAATGTCGATTAAATTTCAAAGTAGCATTATTATTAAGAGTGTGTGTAAGGAAAAATGTAAATCAATGAATCATGAGTAAATCAATGAATCAATCCGGTTGAAAACTCAGAATATCATGGATTGAAATCGAATCAAGTTCATTTTAAGAAATTGAAGTCCTGGTTGAAAATGTAGATTAATCTACAATAAATACATAAATGTAATACATGAATGTAATTACATTTCCAAGGAGCATGAGAAAGTGTGTGAGAAAAAAATTGAAACATAACTGACTCCTGAAACTGATAATCAGCACAGACGTCAAAGTTTGTCGACGTAAGAGACAGAAAACCATTTTTGTCGACGACCCACTAAGGCTACACAGAAGCCGGTTTTCAGCCGGCGAGCTACAGCCAAAACCGAACTTCGCTGGATTTTTGAGCGCCGTAGCTACAGGTCAACCCAAAGTTAAAACACTGAATGGTCACTGAGAATGTAGAAATCCAGCGAATGTTCAGAACAGTGAAGTACCCGTTCCCCGGTTTTCTAAACGTGTTTTCGGTGTATTTCCCCCACAGGTAAACCCAAAGTTAAAAACACTGAATGTTCACTGAGAATCAGGAAATCCAGCGAATGTTCAGAACAGTGAAGTACCCGTTCCCTGTCCTTGGACATCCTTTTCCAAGAATGGACATTGACATGTCCAAACTTTGCCGTTTCATGTAGATAAATCTCACTTATATCAACATTTTCACATTGCATATAATACTTATATAGTTAAAAATTATTAGTCATTCATAAAGTTAAAAATTATGTTACTTATACGTACAACTTCTTTAATCTAGAATCTAAGCAGTTATAATTATTGTTATCTACATGAATAAAGTAATCTAATCTAATCTCTCACACACTCTCTCTCTCTATTTCCTTGGATTGTTATTCTGTCATTTGGTAGGGTTGGAGAGGAGAGGGTGTATTATTTCAAGTGAAACTTGAAAAACGTAAAGACCTATCTAGATTTAAACTTTTAATGAAAAAACAACAAGATATTGTCAATTATCACGATTTTTTAATAATAAGAAACAGACATGTTTCAGCACCTCAGGTGCTATCATCAGTGTTACAATTATAGCAAACAATTATTAAAACATTTAAACTTTTCCCAACCAAGTAAGCGTTCATTCCAGGGCCGGCCTTATGGGGGGGGGGGTGCGACAGGGGCGACCGCCCCGGGTCCCGCGCTTGTGAAAAGAATAATAATTAAAGTATACGATAGTTTTGAAAACGCAACGCAATTTCAACTATTACTGTATTGTTAAGTCCGTGCTAGACAAAAAATAATATAATGAAAAAGGAATAATAATGCAGTATTTTTATTGCAATTGCGTTTGTCAGTACAGTACTGTGTCGTGATTTAGTTTATTCCATGGATAATTGTGACCTTGAGAATAGTAGACAATTATTGGAAATCATAGTACACACGAGCAGAATCCGTTTAGAAGTTTGAAACCCAACTACGTAGTTTGGGAAAGCCTTATTCTTTGCTAATAATTTCATTTCAATTTTGAAAAATCATACAATAGTTGAGGAGTCCGATGGATGGTAGCAAGCATTCAAAAGTCATTCAAAGGCATTCAACAGTGTCGTTGAGCCTAGGCCAAAAACTCAAGTTCTTTCACGTAAATTTGTCAAACTCTTTAATTTTAATATAATAAGATTAATTTAATTTGTAATTTGGCGGATGGCACTAGATAGATATAGATAGAAATATTATTTTTTTGTCATCGGACTCTGCGGTCATCAGCAATGTCAAGAAATAACTTCTATCTATCTAATGCCATCCGCCAAATTAAATTAATCTTTTACTAAGTACTGTCTGTATGTGGAGATGAGGCTTATATTGGTGGGGAGAAAATGAGTCCTAAGGCTAGGCGTACACCGGTTAGTCAAGACAAGACAAGACGAGATCAGTCACGTTTAGTCACAGTACTTCACATAGTTGCTTATAAAGCAACACACACCGATTAGTCATTGCATCGGTGTGTGCTGCTTCATAAGCAGCTAGGTGAATTACTGTGACTAAACGTGACTAATGTCGTCTTTTCTTGACTAACTGGTGTACGTCTAGCCTAACCGATTTGGAAGGACATAAATGACATATTATATTTTTTTTATAAACTTGAAGGCGTGTGTAAAAATGTTTCATAAAATGGAAACCAATGAAATAATCTTGAACCAAAAGCTGATAAGGTTCGGCACTCACACACAAGACATCCTTATCATAGTTTGCCGCGTTATAACAGTCCATGTCTAGTGTATGGGCATCTCATTCAATCAGCAGTTAGAATAAGGTTATTTTATTGGGTGGAGAATTTATTCGTGTATAATCAGATTCATTTAATTTGGTGCTTGACATTACATAGATAGATAGAGAGATATTATTTCTTTGCCATCGTACTCTACGGTCTTCAGCGACGTCAAGAAATAATATCTCTCCATCTATCTACCTAATGCCAAGCGTCAAATTTAATGAATCTCACTATACATAGAACTTCTTGAGTTCACAGTACGATTTCTTGTATATTTTTACTCTATCATGTGAAAGTTTAACTATGTCTATTATGCTTTAATAACAATGAAACAATATCGTACAATCCACCGTTGATGCAATGAAATTTGTGGGAAAATTATATGTAGTTCTCTTTGAAATAGCTACACAACAATATCTCATTACAATATTTTCCAAATTCTAAAACCTTTTTGAGAATAGGAGGTATATTATTTTTAGTATCTCAGGAAAGAGCAAGCCTATTTCGATTGAAGTAGCGTATTTTTTTCAATTATAATATTTTGTGTCACCTAATCATAGAAAATTTTGAAATTAAGCCCGAGTGATGAAGGTAGACCTGTTTCAAAATAAAAGTTAGACGTCCCTGACTAGTGAAAAACGCCGAACTACACTAGACTGATGACCTTAGGCCTACCGCTTAGTACCGGTACGCCATTACATTCATGTACAGAGTGTGTCCGACTTGTTCCTGTTTTATAGGACTTCTAAATCCTGGTATAATAATCACTGATGAGTGAATAAAAATAATAATCTCAATATACAAGTAGTAACAAAACTATTTATTAGCAATAAAAAAACATCAATGACGTTATTTTAATTATACATATTATAATATTCAGAAAATGGTTCAGATCTATATTCTAAACAATCCGTAGCGAATCAATGTGGATCATAGATGATCAATTACAATAATATTTATAACAATATGTTACCATAATTTTTAATCAAAGTACAATATTATTGTTTTCAATTGCCTTTTAGTATTCATATGGGAATGTGTCATGTGTTATATTTCAAATGATTAAGCAGATGATTCAATTGGTTGCCATGGGATCATAAGAAACTATTCATTCGTAAAATGGACTAGTAGACATTATGATTATTCAGTGTTCTATTAATATTCTTGTTCTAGTATTCTATTAAATAAAAGTACAAACTCGGATACAACAAAGTGGCGACGAAGTAAATACAGACATCGTAGAGTGCAATGAATATTAACATACCAATTATACTAACGAACTGTAAGTAATTAATCATATTTATATTTGTCAAGATGGAGGAGCAATTCGCTGCGTTGTTAGCAGCTCTAAAAACGAGTAATGAGAGTATTGCTTCATTACTTTCACAATCACAACGAACATCAGCCAACAGTAACATGATACTTTTGCATAATTTTGAAAATTTCAATCCTACAAAAGAGACTTTTCGTCAATATAAGAATCGATTTGAAAACTACTTACGTATGAAAAATGTTTTTGAAGATAAATCTATGTGTGCCACAATTTTGATAAATTGTATTGGCTGTGAACACTATAATCTGCTTTGTTCATTGGTGGCACCGAGATTACCTCCAGATATGACTTACGACGAAATAATTATTGCTCTAGAAAAACATTTGTCCCCAGCACCTAATGTTATTGTTGAGCAACACCGGTTCTTGTCTCGTTTCCAATCAGAGAAAGAATCCATCTCTGACTACGTCACATCGTTGCGCACATTCATCTCAACTTGTGACTTTAATTGTGAGTGTAAGACATCAGTTGCTAATTTATTCTTGCGTGCACAATTTCTTCGAGGACTTAGGAGCTCATATATACGAGAACAATTGCTTATCATCCCAAATCTGACGTTTGAAATGGCAGTAGAAAAAGCCTTAATAATTGAAGCTTCTCAGATAGGCAATCAAGAACTTTCACGACTGGGTTCTTCACAATCAAGTGTCGAATCTATCAATAGAATTTCGCGACCATCTAGTCACACTACACCAAAACAAGTTAATTCGAAAAATTATTCCCGACCTACATTAAATCTTCATGAATTAGGAATTGAAAATATGTGTTTACGTTGTGGTAGATCAAACCATATAGCTCGTGACTGTCGCATCAATACCAGCAAACTACAGTGTGACTCATGCCATCGCAGGGGTCATGTTGCGAAAGTTTGCATCACTACACTTACAAAGGATAAGTCAAATAAAAAAGTACAAACAGTTGAATACCAACATGATGATTATATTGCAGATATTCAGCATATACATGACCTCTCTAGGAGTAATAGAATTATTGACATATTCAGTGGAGCGTCATGTACAATCGAGCATGCTGATAAATACTATGTGGATATTCGTATTGAAGATCAAGTACAACGCTTCGAGGTGGACTCTGGCGCAGGTTACACACTCTTGCCAGAACACATCTATAATAACCTTGGTTTAAACAACAAACTGCAAACTACAAATATAAAATTTCGATCATATACTAATAGTATTTTTGAACCATTGGGTTTTGTGCAAGTTCCAATTCAATACAAAGACATGAAAACAACGGATGTAATGTTTATAGTACAAAATAATTTTACACCCATACTAGGTCGAACTTGGATTCGCCGTTTAAAAATCAACTTATCGGATCTTGATGAACCTCAAACCCCAAACATTATGGAAATCAATTCATGCTCAATTGAAGATACTATCAATGACATTTTCAAGAAATACTCTGATATATTTGAACCAACAGTGGGCTTAATTCCAGGATTTACATGTTCATTGAAACTTCGAGAAAAGGCAAAACCTGTGTTTCTAAAGGCACGTAATGTACCTTTTGCATTGCGTCAAGCTGTTGATGAGGAACTTGATGCCCTGGAACGTGATGGTATCATTGAGAAAATAGACTGCACTGATTGGGGCTCTCCTCTAGTTGTGGTGCCTAAGCCAGATGGGAAAGTGCGTCTGTGCGTGGACTATAAAATTGCTGTCAACCCTCAATTACAAGCAGCTCACTACCCAATACCAAAGATTGATGAAATACTTCACAACCTTCGAGATTCAAAGTTCTTTTGTACACTAGACCTCTTCAAGGCCTATTTACATGTGGCCGTTGATGAAGATAGTAAAAATGTACAAACTATATCAACACTTCGTGGTACATTTCGTATGAACAGATTATCATTTGGGATAAAATCGGCACCAAGCGAATTCCACCGTATCCTAGATCAAATACTCAACGGACTGGTGGGTGTCACAACTTACTTTGATGATATTGTTGTACATGGACCTACATTGAAAGACTGTATACAAAACCTAACCTCCTGTCTTACACGACTACAAGAATTCAATTTGCACATAAATAAATCAAAGTGTCAGTTTTTCAAGGAAAGGATTTCTTATCTTGGCTATATTATTGAGCATAACAAGATTTCAAAATGCCCAGACAAGGTAGCAGCAATCATTCATGCCCCTCGACCAAAGGATGCTGATGGGGTTAAACATTTCTTAGGTCTGATTACCTACTATTCCAGGTTCATCCCAAATGCATCATCAAAGACATATCCATTGAGGTGTTTATTGAAAAAGAATAAGAAGTTCCAATGGTCTCCCTCCTGTGAGTCTGCTTTTGTCAACCTGAAAAATGAAATTGCAAGTGACAGAGTATTGATGCCATTCAATCCATCTTTACCTATAACTGTAGCATGCGATGCAAGTCCAACAGGAGTAGCAGGTGTTCTATCTCATATAGTAGAAAATGTTGAACACCCAGTAGCATTTGCATCCAGATCTCTGACAGTAGCAGAACAAAATTATAGTCAGTTGGACAGGGAGGCACTAGCCATCAAATTTGCAGTACAAAAATTCCACACATATATTTATGGAAATGAATTTACACTTATCACAGACAATAAACCATTAGCAAGAATTTTTCATCATGACTCCAAAATACCATCTATGACATCGTCTAGACTACTTCGATATGCTGCAATTCTCAGTGAATATAACTATAGAATCCAAGACCGAAAAAGTGAGGAACATTCTAATGCTGACTATTTTTCAAGGGCACCTCTAAAACTCACAGAAAGCAACATTTTGCAAGATGATGACATCATTCACTCTCAGACAATTAATCAAATTTCAACAGCCACCATCACAAGCGAAGTGATTGCTGCAGAAACCGCAAATGACCCAGAACTATTGTTGTTAAAAGAGGAATTACTATCTGGAAAATGTTACAACGTAGAATATTCACTACAAAATGGAATCTTATTTCGGGGTCACAGGGTAGTAATACCAAAGAATCTTCGTTCCAGTGTTTTAGATGAACTTCACCATACACACCTAGGAATAGTGAAGATGAAAAATCTTGCAAGACGATACTGTTACTGGAAAAATATTGACAAAGACATTGAACATCTTGTCCGACAATGTAGGAGCTGTGCTGAAATTAGATCCAATCCTACGCCAATCTCCAACCATCACTGGGAGGAGCCAGCATTTAACTTCCAAAGAATACACATTGATTATGCTGGACCATTTTTAGGGTATTTTTTCCTCATTGTGATTGATGCGAAATCCAAATGGCCAGAAGTCAGGATCCAGAAAGATCCACCTACCAGTACATCAACAATACGGATGCTCAAGGATATCTTCAGCATCCATGGGCTACCACAAATAATTGTCTCAGACAACGCAACAACGTTCACAAGTTCTGAATTCATGAAATTTTGTGAAATGAATGGAATTGTGCAGAAGACAATAGCACCTGGACATCCAGCCACCAATGGCTTAGCAGAAAGGAATGTACAGACACTTAAACAAAAATTGAAATCAATGTCATATGAGACTATGTCAATTCATGATAAAGTAAGAGACATATTGTTCCGTTACCGAGCCACACCTCTGCAAACAGGGAAGTCTCCATCTGAACAATATTTGGGACGCCAAATAAGAACTAAGCTCGATTTATTGCTCCCCCCTTCAGAAACAGCACCAAAAAACAAGACAATCTTGCCAGTGAAACGCCAGTTAAGTGTGGGAGATCGTGTGCAGGCTCATTGGTACACTAACAACAAGACAATATGGAAATTTGGTTGTGTTAAAAAACGATTAGGCAGGCTACACTATCAAATCGAGTTGGATGAAGGTCGCCTAATCAAGAGACACATTGACCAACTGAGATATTGTGAAGTGAAACTGAACAAACCTCAAACAACACCAAATACGAGTGATAGAGAGACTAACTCTGGACATACAGAAAACTCCAATGTTTTCCCCTCAGAAATCAGAGTTGAACAGGATGGGGACCAACAGAACAATAGACCAATAGTTGTTATACCAGAACCAGATGTTGAACCATTGATCCCACTGGATGCTGTACCAATACAGCAAAACAGGCCAAGACGTCAACGCCAACCTCCACAATATTTAAGAGACTATATGAGGAGGTGAGAGTCAAAATTCACATGTTCCCAAAAGTTAAATTTTGGTAAATGCCAAAAAAATGAGATCTAATATGCCATTTATCTTACATTAATATGGATTATTTTGTTAGATGTAGAATCTGCCACAGATTTGATATTTTTAGGTCTCAGAGCTTGATAAAAGTTATAATTAGTTCAAAAATGAATTTTAAAATTGGATCATGTGAGTTTTGATGACAAAGTTAGGAACATGTTGGTTTTGCAAATAAGTGACTTGGAACATGTGAGTTTTGAAGTGTAACAAAATAGTTAACAGTGTAACAAATAGTTAACAAATAGTTAAAAGTGTAACAAACTCTTCCATTACTGTACTAATAATTAGTAGAATAGAGTGGAAATCAGAAGAATTCTATCAATAACTGCTCACAATCACAAACTATTCCACTCAAAACAGACGACAGACGGACAAAGAGCAAATAGCTGGCACACGATTGGTCAAAAGTGATCACATGACCTGCTACAAACCAGTATGCATCAAAACTCGCATGCTCCTTTGGATCATGTGAGTTTTGCTACCAACCTTACTTTTTGCCATTCAATATGAATAGAAACATGCTGGTTTTGTTGTAAACCAATAGCATAGCAATGTTTAGCTCAAGAACAAGAACAAGATGACAGTGCCATCTCAATTTCGAATTTTTTGGAACATGTGAGTTTTGACTCTCACCTCCTCATATAACATAATCATTGTTATGAGTGGTACTTGTTCTTGAATTGGTGTGTGTACTTGAATTTATTTCTAAAATAAGTGTGGGAGAGTGTCATGTGTTATATTTCAAATGATTAAGCAGATGATTCAATTGGTTGCCATGGGATCATAAGAAACTATTCATTCGTAAAATGGACTAGTCGACATTATGATTATTCAGTGTCCTATTAATATTCATGCTCTAGTATTCTATTAAATAAAAGTACAAACTCGGATACAACAGAATGCAAATACTATCCAAGAATATCACTTGATAAAAAATCGACCAGAAAACTTATTAAACGAAAGACATTGTAAATGTTCATCAACCAACTGAAGTAGCGTATTTGAAGAATAATATTTCGTTTCGTATTTTCGAATTGGAAGAATTCGATTTTCAAGATTTTTCGGGACTTATAAGTTGAAAATTCAGTGTTGGACTTAACCTATAATGTTTTTCCATATTTCTCATTAGAGAAAACTGGGTAATTCGGCGAGGCGGAACACCCGAGAGGGTCTCTCCGCCAAAAAAAGCCATAAGCTTAATAATAATAATAATAATCAACCAACAGGTGAATACAAAATACCACACAAATACTATCAATCCTACAATGGAAAATATGAATGAATCAGTAAAAAATAAAGAGGTCCAAAAAGGTGTAAGTGATGAAATTTCACATGTCCCTACTTACTTATTCGGTTCAATTTGAAATGTTACTAGAAAAGGAGTAAAAGTAAGCTTCCGAAAGAATAACGGCAACATAACAAATATGGCGGTATATTGCTTTACAAATTTTAATATAAAATTCATCTCATAATAATAAGAAATTACAGTTCTTATAATAATAAAATTCGTTGTTCTTATACTATTCAATGTAAATAATTCGTTCAAAATGTGTTCTATAGTTGAAGTATATCATTTTTGTATAAAAATAATCAAAAATTAATCACTGTATTTTTCAACTGTATTTTGTTTTAATTGCACTGTCCTACCCAAAATGTTTCCTTTTTCCATCACTCACAAGAATAATATATAATTATTATCTTAAGAATTGAGATGCAGTAGTTCAAATCATCAGATAGTAATATTCATTTAATTTAGTAACATTATTTTTTGGGACTCTACGGTCATCAGCAACGTCAGAAATTTCTTGACGTTGCTGATGATCGTAGAGTCCGATGGCAAAGAAATAACATCTATCTATCCATTTAATACCATGTGCCAAGTTAAATGAATATTACTATAAGTACTATAAGTACCCTTTTCTTCTTTTGATAAGAAAAATATTATGATAAGGAAAGTGTTTAATCCAAAACACCGGGACTTGAGAGCTGCCACGCTAATTGAATCGTACAGTAAAAAATTATGCTAACAAATTATAAAAAATACTTGAAATTAAATAACATCTCTACAGATTCAATAAAAATTCCGAAATTCAATTTTTATGTAAGGTTCATTATAATCCAATTCATATATTCTAAATAATCTAGTTATATTAGTGAAATAATATGAATAATACAGTAATCATCTTACAATAACATTGATATCATAGATTCAATTCAATCTCAGAATTCGAAATACAGTAATTATACAAATATCAATCTGGTATTGTCTTTTTAAAATATTCTTTGGGATATTAGCTATATGTTAAGTATGAAAGATCTTGAGTTTCGAAACTTTATTGTTTAAATATTCAATACATTCAGTTTTCATAAGTTTTCAGCTACTTTATTAATTACATTACAGTACATTGATTTAAACTAGAATTATAGGAACCAATTCAAGGAACCCATTACAAGAGGCAGGGTTTGGCGGAGGCGTATGCTGTCATCGTCCCTTTGTATTACATGTCTGGTAGACTTGTAATATATCTATGAGATTTTATGATGGCGAAGAACATCAATTATGAGATTTTATAATGTCGAAAAACATTAGAAAAATATTAATTTAAAATGAATGTGAATGAGAACACTCAGTGCAAGTTGTATCACTAAAATGGTCACAAACTTCAATATGCCTAGAAAATATGAATATACTTTGAATATTGTATAGTTCACACGTATTGACTGCGGGTTATCACTTTTCTTCAATTTCAATTTATTTATTTCACACACAACATTAAAACAAATTTACATCAACATCACATACATCAATACATACAATAATAACATGAAAAAATAATTAAAAAACAAAGAAAGAATGCTAATCAGAAAAAAAAACTGATTTACTCATTACACAAAAATTGAATGCCCTGGCGCCACGTTAAATAAGAGGGAACGACCCTTTAAAAAAAACACAATTACCTCGACTTGCTCAATTAATTTATAGAATAAAAAAATAACATAAACAAAAAACCTGCAATCAATAACATGTGATCTATACATTACTTTCCCAACTATATATCATAACGGGGAGGGAAATCTAAGGGAGTAGCTAAAATAAAAACGACGTGTTAAAACCAAGTGCTCCGGTTATATTGACAAAAGTAATTTAGTGACACTATAATAAAAGAATGAATATTTATGAATCATCTAAACCAGTGTAGATTTAAAAAAAATAAAACATATGATTGTGGCTCAGACAAGCTACCATTTTTGGTTCTCTATCTTCTTCTTTTGGTATTCAACCCTGAGGTTGGTTTGCAGCAGTGCAAATAACTAACTGGAATTCAATTGAAGTTATGCAATAGCTCTCAATGAAATGGTAAAAACAAGAGGATTTTTAAATTTTCAATGATAAATAATAATATTAGATAAAATTCAAATTTCAATTAACAATACTGATGGCAAGCAAACAAAAACAACAACCATAATTCACATACAAAAAGAAAAAAGAAACTAACCTTATTACTTTCACTAACACAGAATGGCCATTTATGATCACTTTCAGAATTTATGCGCACTTTCACTTTTTTTCCGTAAACACTGTTGATGCTGATGGTGGTGAGGTGGTGTTGACACGGCTGCATTTCAGCCCCTCGGGCTGCGGGCTGTTCTCTCTCTACTCTTGCATGTTGTTGAGTCCGGGGTTTCCACAAGAGTCTTTTCAACGTTGTCCCTCAGCAAGAGTCTCACCCCCTGGCCTTTTGTTCATTCCTCCTCGAATTGTCCAGGACGTGCTGCCCCCTGGCTGAAGGAATTTAGTCTGGGCAGCTCTCCCCTAACCGTGGCGAATTCTCCCAATTGTCACCTCCTGCTGCTTTGTTCCAACTTCCACCCCTCTTTGCCATAGCACTGACAATTTGCTAGTTTTTGGGGCTGGAAGTTGAAAATTTTGCTGCCTTGAAACTGGAAGTTTCTTGGAGGCGACGCTTGTAGTTGTCACAAAATCTATCAAAATATAAATTAATTGACACCTTTCATGCACCTAAATATGAGGGTGTATGACATTGTATAGACGCATTTGACTAAAATTGAGATTTACTACAAAAAATCTCATTTTCTGGCAAAAACAAATTGTAGGTGAATGTGCGTTTAGACTATGTAACTTTGTTATAGAACATTATTGTTATATAACAAGTTTCACAAAAATGTTACAAATTTTATAAAACAAAATGAATACTCTTATGTTGTGTCTGCTGTTGTTATATAACAAAAGTTACAGAAAACTTGTTATACAGTATAATAAATGTTTTATAACAAAGTTACTTAGTCTAAACGCAAATCTAAACTTGACATGCAGTGTCCACACTTTCATTAAACAGTCCCTGTAAATTACCTATTCTATTTTGGATGGCTTGCCACTTCGCCGACCAGCCATGTGGTCGAATTGATCACACAGCCATAAAGTTGTCTTCGGTGAGATGCAGCGTGCCAGCTGTGGTGGAAGCAACGAGCTAATATAGTAAACCCAGCGACCACATAATACAAATTTGTATTATGTGGTCGCTGAGTAAACCATACTATATTTAGGTTTACTATATTTAGCTCGTTGGGTGGAAGGCAGCCCATCCCCACCACCCTCTTCATCCCCACTCCTGCGCCACCCCTTGCGGCTGATGCGCGGGATAAGGGTGGCGGGCAAGGGTGTGTGCGTGCGTGTGATTGGCGCGGGCACTTGACACTCACCCAGCAGGCTGTCCGGTAGCAGTAGGTTGCGACTGTACACCTACAACACAACCATCACTTATTACTCATCACAGAATAAAATAATCAGCTACTAAGCAAATTAGAGGAATTACATTGTAATCAATTTGACGTCTACTATAGATTGCGGTGAGGACATGGAAAACCTGAACTAGAGAAGCGGCCACAAAATTAGGCGGCTGAGACATTTTTAACTGTTGTCAAGTCTTGCCAGCTGACTACTCAAAGCATGCAGGGGACTCCGACGCTTAGAATAGGCAGTGCTGGAAGTTCAACGATGCCAATTTGTGATCGGAAGCAAGCAATTTTCGACTGTCCCTTGCTTCACCGATTTCATAACAGACAACAGTGAAAAATCTCAGCAGAATAATTTCGTGGTTGCTACTATAAACTAAAACCAATTAACCAAACAATTTCTTCTGAATTCTTCATCCTACTTGAACTGTTGATTGAATATAGCAAGATTTGAATGTAATCAACTTTCACAACATTCACAACGGTACTCCCACTTTAGCTTGTCGGCCGCGTTTCGAGGCGATGAGCTCCATCTTCAGCATACAAGGAGTAACTAGTAACAGATAAGATGAGTAGCCTATCTAGATACTCCTTGTACGCTCAAAGCCCCGAAACTCGTCCGACAAGCCAAACTGTGAGTACTGTTGTGAATGTGAAAGTTTAAATATGATTAAAAAAATATATTTAACAAGGCATTCAAATCTTGCTATAAACCTAAATCATCTAGCATTAATCATCTTCTGCTCATGTAGCTATTCACTCTGTTGTCTGTTGTTAATGTTTGTGTTTGCAGAGATCTTCAGTCTTCTTTAAAAGGCGATGCTTCTTTTCCATCTAGTATGGAGGTTTCCAGTCGTAGGCCGAATATAAAATAACATTTCTAATCTCATTCCATCTAAGAGCTCCACACACAAAATCGTGTTTATAACAGACCATGTCTAGTGTATGAGTACCTTACATGATCAGCTGTAAGTTTAAGGTCCATTTCTGTTAGGCTAGGCGTACACCGGTTAGTCAAGACAAGACAAGACGAGATTAGTCACGTTTAGTCACAGTAATTCACATACTTGCTTATGAAGCAGCACACACCGATGCAATGACTAATCGGTGTGTGTTGCTCCATAAGCAACTATGTGAAGTATCATGACTAAACGTGACTAATCTAGACTTGTCTTGTCTTGACTAATGTACGCCTAGCCTTAGTTAAAGATTCAAACACCATCCCATGTTATGGATGGAATTTGATGAAAAAATTAATTAAATCGATGAATTGAACGCAAGTGAAGCAACGTCTTTCGAAGCAACTAAAATTTATGCAATTCATCAGGGTTTCACAAACTAATAAAAATTCCAAAATTCAGCCTAAAATATTATTAATTTTACCTGAATAGTGAGCGGTTTGTCGGGTTTCTTCCTATAGAAGACGTAGGAATTGTTCCGAATGGGATAGAGATCATCCCTCGCCACTGGCGTAGAACACCTCTTTGTCTCACACTTTATTCTGCAGGAAGGGTAGATTCCTGCAACACAAACAAGTTCACAATTCGATAAAAATATTGTTGAATACATTTGGTGTAATGTATATTGTTTAAATCGTTGAAATGAGATTATTTATATTATTATGCTAATAAAGAGTATTCGCCAGAGTATAAGGCTAGGAGTGCTTTTAAGCAGCGTTGGGGAAAGCGGCCCACAATATAACATATGATTCGAATTTGTTTTCAATGTAAATCTTAGGCTAGGCGTACACCGGTTAGTCAAGACAAGACAAGACGAGATTAGTCACGTTTAGTCACAGTAATTCACATAGTTGCTTATGAAGCAGCACACAACAATACAATGACTAATCGGTGTGTGTTTCTTCATAAGCAACTATGTGAAGTACCGTGACTAATCTCGTCTTGTCTTGTCTTGACTAACCGGTGTACGCCTAGCCCAAGAGTTTATTCCTTTCATCAGACTACATTGAATCTTGGCCCCCAAAATCAGGGCAGAAAAGTAGTTCATTATTATCATGCCAATAAATAGTTTCTCGGGTGTAAAAACTTATTCCTTTCATCAGAATAACGTTCTAAAAATCATAGCCCAAAAAACCGGGACAGAAAACCAGTAGGCTACAGTGTAACAATTTTGAAACAGTGAACAAATAGTACAGAATAGAATAGAATGACTTCTTTATTTTACTGACGTGGCGAAGTTTGGACAATGATGTCCACTCTACCACTTAACCAGGAGGAGAAGATTCTTCTTCGGACACCGCCAAATAACATGTAAAATTCAATGGAACTTGAAGCGTCTACGGTTTCTATTACATTTGGAGAATTACTCACTTTCTGCCATTAAAATTACCTATACACAAATTACCAAGGTAGTACAAGGTAGTGAAAATTAATTGAAGCTATGCATACCGGATAGGAAAATTACAAGATTGAGAGAAACCTACTTCCAATCTCATAAGCGTATGCCATTATTTTAGTAATCGAATGCTCAGAAATGATAAGCTATGTCCACAATATTGGTCAATTTTGTATGCTGCACTGCTTAAACATTTGCAGCATGCTGTGCAGCACACGAAAATCGACCAAGTGTAAACATACCTATTAGCAGTTTCTTATTATTGAAACTACAAATAAAATCAGATTCATTTAATTTGACGCTTGGCCTAATGACTTACCAGGGGCGTCATTTGTGGAGGGCAGGGGGGGCAAATGCCCCCCCCCCTGATTCCTAAGTTACAGAAAATATTCTGTACTAGTTAATGTACAAATGAGCATTTTATCTGGCAAACACCCCCCCCCCCCGGTGTTTGGACTTAAAAAGGGTTTTCAGACAAAAATTGTTTTTATAATATATTTTTTCAACTACAGTATCAAATCAATTATTTTTAGATAATTATCGATTCTAATCAATTATTTATATTTCTTTTATCGAAATGGAGGAAATTTATTATTAGGCTAATATAAGTTACAGTATGGTTGGAATTTGCAACATTAATAAGCATTAAATAACATCGGGAACTTTTGAAATGATGCATTCAAGAGGGTTGCTCTGACCCTCTGACTTTGAAATACTTATTATTATCAAGTTACACACTACAAAATCAAAATTCGAAAGGTTATAAAACCATAGGCTACTGTGTAAGATATGAACCACATTCTCCTCTTCTTCCTCCTCCTCCTCCTCCTCCTCCTCTTCGTCACCTTTTCTTCTGCGTGCTTGTTCTTCTTCTCCTGCCCACTTTTTTTCTGCTTCTTCTCCTTCTTCTTACCGCTTTTTTCTCCTTCTTCTCCTCTTCCTTTTTTTGTTTTTACTAGGCTACTCATACTCATTCTTCCTCCTTATCACTCCCCCTTCTTTATCACTCCACTTCTTCTTCTTATTCTTCTTCTGCTTCACTCCCCCTTCTTTTTCTACTTCTTTATATTCTTCCCTTGTTCTTCTTCTTGTTCTTCTTCGTCTTCCATTTTTCCTTTATCCGTTTCGTTTTCCTATCCTCTTCTCTTTCTTCCCGCTACTTTCGTCTTCTTTTCCCTTCTCCTTCTGCTCATCCTTCTTTCCGCTTCTTATTCTTTTTCTTCTCCTTCCCGATTCCCGCCGCTAATTTTTCTGCTTCTTCTTCTCTTTTTTTGTTCTTCTAGCTAGGCTATTCATTCTTTGTCTTTTCTCATTCATCCTCTTCTTCTTTTTCTACTACTTCTTTTTCACCCTGCTTCTTAAGCCTGTGCATCAGCTTAAAAAAACTTTTTTATGGTGATATTTTTAAAGTTTTACGATTTTGATTATCTCTTCATGATTTGTGTGATCGGACACGATCAGCTGTCATTCAAGGTCATTTTCTTTTCCACCCAAGGACCGTAAACGTTTACAGGCCTCCAGCCTGACCTCGTCGGAAATCGAACATTTTCGGCCTCCAATAGAGGTATGAAAAACAGTTCATTACGTCCTAGTGTGGCGAAAAAATATCTTGCGTCAAACCTTCCATAACTGGACTATTTTCACGAAACCGCCTGTTGATGACAGCAAGTGAGAGAGACAAACTGAGGCAGAGAGAGTTAGAAAGAGAGAGATTGAGAAAGATGGCCGCAAAGTAATCCACGAACGTGGAAGTAGCCACGCCGTGGATGTGGCCGTGAGCCCACGGAGCAACTGTTATCTGACTTCAGCAACCCGCAGTGTTGCCAGATAACATTTGGCTGTTTTTCGGGTAATCGTGTAATTTAACCTATCAGCCAAATGTTATCTGGCAACACTGCGGGGTTGCTGACTGAAGTCAGATAACAGTTGCTCAATGGGCTAACGGTCTTACATCCACGGCGTGGCTACTTCCGCGTTCGTGGATTACTTTGCGGCGGGCCTAAGTGCTTGTCTGTGTGAGTGAGGCAGAGTGAGAAAAACTCGATGAAAAGACTTCGAAGCAAGTGAAAAGCAAAATTTACATTCCGTTGCAGAAGTCTCAACATTCCAACTAATAATCATTTGAAGAAAATAATGAACATTTCCAACAATAATCATTTGAAGAAAATTTCCTGTGTGTCATGAGCTTAAAATCATTTGGAGAAAATTTGCAATGATTAAAGTTTACTTGTGACGCGATTCTCAGAAGCAAGAAAGAATTGGAATTCACTGGCACCTACATCCAGACGCTGAATCATCGATGATCTCGATGTAGGCCTACAAAAAAACAAAACATCTCAGAAAAATATAAATAATATTTGCTTAGTTCATAATTTCTAGTGACACACACATGCATATTCCCAAGAAAGTCACGTAGTTACCTCATTCATTCACATTCCCATTATTTTCATCCGATGGCAATGCTTTGTGCACCTACTTGTTTCAGTTTCAAGAAAGGTTTATATTTTATCAGTTTCAAAAGATAATGAAGCTAAATTTCCATTATATCCCAGATGGGACACCCCCCTCCCCCCCTAGAGCGCGACGCACAAACCCCCCCCCCCAAACCATTACCTCACCACCAGAAAACCACCTAACCACAACCTCGCAAACCAAAAAAGGAAAAGACTAGTGGTGAGTTTACTAAATTTGTATGGTACACCAGGTGCTATCTGATAATCAAACTACTCAATGGGCCCATTTCTCATAATCTATGTTATTAATAGGCGAACATGTTTTTTGTAAACACAACTCCTCCGTGGTTTTTCAACCGATTTTGTTCGTTTAGGTCTCATTTGAAAGATCTCATTGAGTAGATGTTTGATAAGGGGTGGAGTGATTAAAACGTAGTGACTACTCAGTAGTTACTACTGTGTAGTGATAGCGTTAGCTCAAATCGGAGTGATTAAAAAAACGCTACAACTAAGGAGTTGTAACTAAACCGGTCCGGAAAATTCGGAGTTATAGCCATGGGTAGCTATAATTCACACCACCCACCATAGACAGCACAACTCCAAATTCAAGGCTATCACTCTGGCTCCTCTCTGTCGCTCTGTATAATTTATCCTCTTTCTCTAATGATTCGCTCTATACTCTCTGTCGCTCTCTGATATCTTCTGCTACCCCACTCTGAAATCACGGGTCAGACACAGAATAAGAATATTTCCATTCGTTATCGTGGAATAAGGGATTTCTCACGTGTTTCGTCACTTTGCGGTAGAAATTCAGTAGCTAAGTAATCAATATTCTCTTATTCAAAACGCAATAATACATGCGTGTAATACATGTATTCAAAATTCTCCTTACCCTAAATGTGCGCTGCTCACGAGGTTGCGTAAACATCGCCATCGTGAAGCTGACTGACGAACCGTCCCTTTCTCACGAGTCAAGTATGAGAAACTACTACTCTTGTCGCGACAATATGACGCCACTTTTCTATTCTTATCGTATTTTAGCGGTGCGCAGATGAAGAGGGGCAAAAACAAGCTTAAACAATAAAAGAAATTGTTAAGAAAGATTTAAAAAATACTCGTACGTCAAAATTGTGATTTAAATATTATAGTGGCAGTATGAAATCATAAGTGTGGAAAGAATTTTTCAAACTTTAACTTGTAATAAAAAGAATTTATGTGACATTCATTTTTCAAGGTACTCTGGCATATCTGGAAGTTTTTTAAATTCAAACCCATTTCCGCATTTCGATCTTTTAAAAATAACGTTTGTAACAGTAAAGTACGAAGTGCATTTTTCTTCTTTTCAAGATGGAATTAGACTTTGTTTTTATATATTTTTACAGTAGTTGGGTTCAAAGTGCTTTTTCATCGGCCTCTAAAACAATTTATGAGGAGATAAATTTAATTCAAGAAGACATGTTGTCTCTCATCAAGAAAAAATTAAAAAATCAATTTCAACGGATTTCAAATGAGGAAAGAGCGTAAAGAACCCTATCTGTATGCATTTCCAAGGCTAGGATACTTCAAAATTTCTGTAATATAAATTTTAGAATTTTGATACTCACACAGAATGATAATCAATTTTTACTGAACATAATGATGTTTTGAAAGTGAATATAGGTTTAATAGTTTTCGGATAGCAGCCAGTTAAAAAGACAAGCTGACAAACGTCGAGTGCGTAGATGGGCACACTCCAAATTTGTGGAGTTATAACTACTAGAAAGGAGTGCTATCTGAGTTTTAATCACATCAGTGAAGTTATAACTCTTTTCCGGAAAAATCGAGTTACAACTATTAATAGGGTATCTACTAAGATTTAGAACGAGAAGAAGGCGGAGAAGCAGATCGAAATGAGGAGAAGAAGAAGAAGACGGATGAAAGAAGGAGGAGAAGAAGAAAAGGAGAGGAAGAAAAGGAGGAAAAGAGATGGAGGAGAAAAAGGAGAAGAAGGAGAAGAAGCAGAAGAAGGAGAAAAGAAGAAGAAGAACAACAACAACAACGAGAAGAAGAAGATGGAAAAGAAGAAGGTGAAGGAGGAGGACGAGAAGAAGAAGGAGGAGAAAAAGAAAAAGGAGAATGAAAAGGAGAAGAGAAAAGGAGGAGATAAAGAAAAAGGAGGAGTAGAAAAAGGAGTAGAATAGAAAGAAGGAAAAGCAGGAGAAGAAAAGGGAGTAGAGGAAAAATGGGAAAAAGAAGAAAAAGAAAACGCGTTTTTTGCGACACAAAATAGCCAAGACAAGGAAATTACGGTGATTTATTTGCTTGATTTGTGCAAGCTCAAATGAACAATATTGAACTGGACTAATGTTTTTTTTTCTCAAGTGAGCGCTAGTATCTTGTTGCTATTTTCACTTGTTGCTAGTCGACTAGTTTTCAGTTGAACTGTATTTCTAAAATTTGAGGTATAGAAACGCCTACTTTTCCTTAAAAATGGCATTGTAAGATAAGAGTGAAAGTCCGTCCACGAATCTAAAATTTAAAAAATTTAGCACCAGCTGTATCGACTGGACACTTACACACTGTGTATCGATACACTATTATCAATGTCACATAATGTCGACTTCCGTTATTACACCCAATTTTAATTTATTCTAAATTAAAAAAATAGTCTTCAATTATTTTACGTTTCACGGAAGTTATAATACTAATATTGTAATAATTATTATTCATTCATCCTTCGATTGACCAGCTGATGTCTGATCTGAATTCGGCCATATTTCATTGCGTTTTCCGTCTTTGTGCTGTTAACGTGTTCTCAAGCGATCTCTCGGCTTATTATATTAAATTCCAAAACTTTGCGTAATTATAATTACACAATATAATTATATTACAGTGTATAATTATTCACATTATAATTATATACTTTTGTGTGAAATCATTTATAAAAATGGATCGAGGCCACTTGCTAAGGTAAGGAACATTCATTAGAAACATTACATTACCTGTACCTACCTCAATCAGGTTTCGAATCTCTTTATTAATTCTCAGTAGCAATTATTAATTCTAAGTAACAATAAAGAAATATTAAGCGGGATTTGTGACAAACAATCTGCCTATTCTTATTATAAGCTTTAAAAAATTAACCTCAAATCCACTTAGTGCGATAGAAGTCGACAATTTGCTTGTGGTGAGAGGTTATTAATTCAATAATATCAGCTTCAGCTATGATCGAATTAGTTCACCTTTGTCATCAATAAAGTCTACAATATTGGAATCATCCCTTGAGTAGGCTATAACTTATTACGATTTCATCATCACATACGTCAACCATTATAAAGAAATATCTGTTTTAGGGTTATTCTGCTTTGCATAAGTACCTATATACTTCATTACTATTACACAATATTCAAGTTTCCTTATTAGCTACACAACTATAGAAACCAACTTTATTGCATCATCTATCAAATTGCTCCTTCCAGGTGAATTTACTATTCACTTAACTTACCAGAAATTGAAAATAACAAGCAAAATATTCCTCACTCACCTTTGAAAAGTTGATAACATTATATTTTCCGTTAATTCACTTTGAACTATGTTGAAATGAATATTGATGCCGAGTTTCACCAAGAATGGTCAAATATTTAACTAAGTTCAATAACTTATCAACAGGGAAAATTACTGCAAAAATTTGACCGTTAATTTTTCAGTTGCCACAAAAAATTATGTCTGCATTGGTACATTGCTATATAATAGCATCTTATCCAGCTGTTTATGTACCCCATGAGTATATCAATCACTTGAAATCCATTATAAAAGATTAGATAAAGTTTCCGTTCCTTTGCAACAACTTTTTTGCCATGGTTGATGAAATCCAGCATCAGAGTCTACAAAATCCTCACTCACTTCACTGTCACTTTCAGAATTCTCCGCGCACTCACTTGTTTTACCAACACGTTTAAATCCGAGATGATATTTCAATGTTGACGTGCTCTCGCGCGGATTGCCTATTTGCAACTGATTTTCTATCCTATTTAAACTTGCTTTGTTTTCACTTTCTTACTCCAGTTGAGTAATTGCTGTAGGTCTATAGCAACGACTCCCACTAGAGTACCAAATATTGCCGCTAGGTAGCGCTAGTCAAGTCTGTACTGTCCAAGGTACTGTCCAGCGACCACATAATGACATAATACAAATTAATTTTGTATAATGTGGTCGCTGGTACTGTCATTCACTGTTAGGAATTTGAAACTGAGTCGTTGTGGAACAAACCATGTAATTTATTGATCTTTCGATTGATTATTGTCTCCGTAGAATACGGTTATTAAATAATACTGTAAAGAACAAATGAATTGATTGATATCATAAAAATTTATTTATTTATGGTTACATGTCGTAATTGGAAGCAATTCCTCCTCCTCCTCCTCCTCCTCCTCCTCCTCCTCCTCCTCCTCCTCCTCCTCCTCCTCCTCCTCCTCCTCCTCCTCCTCCTCCTCCTCCTCCTCCTCCTCCTCCTCCTCCTCCTCCTCCTCCTCCTCCTCCTCCTCCTCCTCCTCCTCCTCCTCCTCCTCCTCCTCCTCCTCCTCCTCCTCCTCCTCCTCCTCCTCCTCCTCCTCCTCCTCCTCCTCCTCCTCCTCCTCCTCCTCCCTCCTCCTCCTCCTCCTCCTCCTCCTCCTCCTCCTACCTCCTCCTCCCTCCTCGCTTTTAATTTTTCTACTTTTCTCTCCATGCACAAATGACCTTACCGATGCAATGAACAATTTAAAATAGAATTTTAAGTAGAATTTTAAATAGAAGTTTTGAGATCATCAAATCAGGAGTTGGAATTTGAAAATTTTCAACTCACCTATCCTTATGTTAAAGCAATGGCAAAATTTGGAGCATTTATCGTTCAATCCTCATCTCCATGATTACTTTTTAATCTATAACCTTATCAAACATCTACTCAATGAGACGTGAATGAAAAAATCGGTTGAGAAACCACGGAGGAGTTCTGATTACAAAGAAATAATGTTCGCCTATTTTATATAACGAAGATGAGAAAAGGAGAAATATAATAGACTAATAGTAATGAGAAAATGCGAATTGAAATAATAATTACAAGAGAATGAAAACTAGAATAATCAATGAGTACTTATTGCTAATATGAGATAATATGTCTCAATTCCACTCAAATATTTTGCCGAACATTCGAATTTTAAGGATGACTTTATTTGTTGCAGAAGGGCAAGAGCTAGACCGGCGCCCTACAACCGCCCCAATACTCCACCAGCACGTATTGCGCCGCCGCCTCAAGAGTAAGTAGCCTGCTCATGCATTAATTCTATTCAATTATCGATGTCAAATCAACATTCATATCGGAAATCACTTTTCACAATACAAAGAAATCATTAGCTTTGAATCCTAAATAATAATAATAAAATTATATTCCAGCTTATATTTTGATTTCTTTTCTCTTCAAATTTCACTTCAATCTCTTTAGGTTAGCAATTTGAATACTTTTGCACAGATTCAATTTTATCATACCATAATAATATAGTAAAAAATCGTCCCTAATCCAACTCTTCAACCACTGCCTTCTTCATGCCTGTTCCTATGTAGTCATAGTGTTCATATTGACTGTCAAACGTTCTCGCATAATGCAATAAAAACTTTCCTTATAAGAATTTTAATTTTATTATAAAAATTTTAATTTTTTCTGTTCGACTCACTCTTTAAATAGTGGGTGAAGTGGAAGAGGACTTTCTGCCTCAACTACGCCAAAAACACTTGTATTATAAGAAGCTGATAATTAGTTCAAAAAGATTTATTCATACAGTACAAAAATTGACTAAGGAACTGGCATACCGGTATCGGAAGAAATGACAAGAGGCGTGATAGAACATCGGTTTCAATACTATCTGATATTGATTGCTTACACTTACATTTCTTAAATCTATTGTCTATTTTATATAAATTATATTATTAACAAAGATGTAGTCTATTCACTAATTCTACTCACTGCTCTCTAATTTCCTGAACAACTCTTCTTTCGTCTTCTTTCCAATTAGAACAAAATATTTCAAAGGGATTTTGTCTTGAACTCTATTATTTCAATAATTGGTTTGATTTTGAATGAATGCTTGAAACCATTTAGGAAATCCATAATTATTGTTATTAATCTTTCAAATAACTTTTTTCATGTCAGTTCCTTCTGAAATTAATTTAAAGGGTTTCAAGCATAAACGATTGCAAGTATTCGAATTAGTCTGTATTTTGTCATCTGTGTGGAAAATATTCAAAATTCAATATTCGAAATAATTCTGAAGCTTAATTGGTGGAGAAGTTTTCTCGTAACTATCAAAATAAATTATTACGTTCTCAATTCCCTGCAAGTCCAATACTGTATAACTAGTCAGTGAGTTCTAGTTGGCAAAATAGGTACAATCCAATCAAGCGTCTCAATTCAATTGTGTGTGTGTAGGCTATTAATAGTTGGACAGAAATAGCTTGAACTATGGCCGTTGGCTGTTCTTTTGAATTTGGCTATTCAAGGAAGCCTATTCAGGTTTTGAACTGGTTGGACAATTTCATGTAGTTTCCAATGTTTAGACAAATTAGTTTGGTTTTGGTTAACATCTTTCACAATAATTTGTGACTAATGCATTCCCATGAAGGTCAATATCTCGTACATGATAATATTTGAATCACTGATATAAGCTCAATCAGCATAACACGGTTAATACATTAATACAGTACATGTATTAACTGAATTGAAATTTCTATTCCAAATTTCTGAATATTCCTGGAATATTTTGTTGGTATTTGGCGATTTGTGTTGCGTCATTGCTAATCTATTTTGAAAATTTCAGTGTCAGAAGGAGCCCGAGGCTTCGAATAAATCGAATGGAAGCGGAATTGCGGCAGCTGCTGCGGCAGCTGCGCCGAACTGAGGAGCAACAGCAGCAGCTACTGCACCAAGTGGCGGAGCTGCACCGCGAGCAGCGCAATCTCACCCAGCAGCTCCGCCAGCAGCCGCGCAACTTGCGGCTGCAGCAACAGTGCAGAGAGAGGCTGCGGGAAGTCAGGGTGGCGCAGCAGGAGCTGCGTCGCCAAAGGGCTGCAGCTCTGCAGCTGCAGCAGCAACAACAACAGCAGCAGCGGCAGCTGGAGATGCAGTTGCGGCAGTTGCAACCTGCTGCTGCTGCTGCACTCCCTGCTGCTGCTGCCGCCGCACGGCCGGCTAGCCCGCCGGCTGTGCCAGCCCAAGCAGTGCCAGTGCCCCCGGCTTCGCCAGTGCCCCCGGCTGTGCCAGCCCCAGCAGTGCCATCCCCAGCAGTGCCGGCGCCGGCTGTGCCAGCCCCAGAGGTGGGGGCACCGGCACCAGTCGAAGAAGTTATCTGTAAGTAGCTTTCCAATCCAATTCCAATTTCTTTATTTGCCACATCCTTTTAAAACACAAATAGTCAGATATTAAAAATTCAATACTAGACTGAAAAGAAAAGAAAGATTTATTGCCAAATTGGAAAACAAATTGTTCACAAACATTAAAACAAAATACAGTTTTATGAATTCACAGTAAATACAGTATCATTTACAGTAAAACTTTGATAATTAATTGACATTTATATTATATATATATATATATATATATATATATATATATATATATATATATATATATATATATATATATATATATATATATATATATATATATGTAATATATATATAAAGTAATAATTACAATTATAGAGTTTAAATGATAATTGAGTGATTTATCAAGATAGTGGAATTAGTGATTATTTTCAATATAATAAGCGAATGATAAGAACAATATGATACCTAAATAATAAGATGTAAAGCTTAAGACAACACATAAAAGAATTGAGTCACAGAGTCAACTTTCAGGTAGTATAAAAGTTATTACAGACTAGCAAATAAATAATTATATAAGTTAGAGTTAAAGTATTTTAAAGGTAAGAGTAATTTATAATTTGAGTTGAAGTATTTCGGGTGTAACGTTTTCGGTTTTGATCCAGTTCTCAATTTCTATTTAAAGTGCTTTTGTAGGTTTCTGTAGATGAACTCAGTTGAATCACTCACGATTTAACAAAGTAATAAAGCTATAATGAAACAAAAAATGACTATAAAAACTTGTAAAATCTGTTCAAGTGCCACCAGCAAAACAAAACTCTATGACCGCCGGTGGCAAGTCCTAATAAAACACAATAGCCTAATTGACGTAATACATCAATTGGTGTTGGAACCATAACTTTGGCAATGAAATTCTGAAAAATAAAATGGCTCATACTTCTAGTATGCAAAATAGATACAAGATGAATCAGAGGGGAAAAGCTAACCAAACGAAAATACTCTATAATGGGAAATTAATAGGAGATATGCCTACTATAATAAAAGAATATGAGCCAATTCAACAACAAAAAAGGATGAATAAATATTGTATTATAGTGCATAATGTATCGTGTGTTCCATAGATGGTAGTTTCTTTGAGGTGGAAGTGTATCACTCACTACTCTTTCTGGATGAACTCCTACTGAGTACCTAGCCTACATCAGTAATTCAGAAATAAGTCAATTATTGAATGGGATGTTTTTACTAAAAACGATGGGAAATGATTATTCCTCTACATATCTCAATTTAAAATATATTTTATGTAGCCAATTTATTGTTTTGTGATATCATGCTAGCAAACCTGTCAGCTAGTGCCTAGTGTAAACCTGTCTGGCAAAGTGTAAGTAGGTAACAATGTGATCTCACTACTCAGTATACTGGCTAAAGATTGAAAGTTCCATCTCAAGTTCTTGCACTAGTACAGACAAAAACGATTCGACTATACTGTGATTATTATTTTTTATCGTTTTTGTCTGTACTGGTGCAAGAACCTGCGCTAGAACTTTCAATCTTCAGCCAGTATACTGAGTACCTACTAGAACTAGAGGAGCAGCATGCTTGACTTGAATACATTTTTTTTTTTTAAATAGTGATTATCATAGCCTACCTATGATAATTGAGTTCATTCAATCATTTTCGCTTTGAGAGTGAGTGATGGAAAGACAATATTATAATTGAATGAATGTGGTTTTTCTTACAGATAACTTTCAAAACGGCCAATTTGTTTGGGGGCGCCTGGGGAAGGCGCCCTTCATGGCTGCCCGGATCACGATTGATCCGGGCAGCGGAACGTGCCACAAGCAGACCAGTAAGTACCCAATTATCTACTTTTTACAATAATAATGTTCGTTTTGTAATCACATCATGTTCCAGGCAAAATAAATGTATCCTTGAGCCAATTATTATTGTCAGTGTCTACTGATAGCTACAGCGGATGCAGGTAGATTATGCATTCACTGTGTGATGTTCTAGCTAGAAGCATAATTATGATTTCACACTGCTTTAAAGACGCTGAGCGCAGCGTTATCACGCTCATAAGATAAAATAAAGTTGATCATTAATAGAATATAAAGACCGCTGAAGTCGAAGCTGACAAAAATATTTTTTCAGATACATTGAAAGTGATGTTTGTAGATTGGTAACTGTATGCGAATCAGTGTAACCCAATTGTTATCTTGTTTTCAGTTTGCAGAAACGGTGTCATCCGCAACTATTACAACGTGGTTTGGTGCGGCGATGGCCGCACAAGCTGGTTGGGGGCCAGCGCATTGGTCCCCTTCCTAGTGCGGCCTCAAGCGCCGCACCAGATGTTGAAGGAGTTCATCCAAGAGGTGAGTAGCCTATTTATTAATTAATCCATCCAATGTTCGACTAGAGCTATTCACTAACACAAAACAAATAATTTCGATTTCCCACCTAAAAAATGACATGCAGTCATCATTAATTATAATGCAAGAACAGACTGGATGGGTACAATTCGTTTGTACATAATAATAACAACGAGTTTACCCCGTGCAGCGCAAAACGCCGCTCACTTGAATTTTCTAAAATTCTTAGTTTTAAATACAGAAGTTGCTATTTTGACTATATGCAGCTGACAGCAGCTCAGTGTACCAATGAAGTCTCACCTTGTACAATGATTACTGGTCACTATACCACTTTTAGAAAAAACTTTCTAAGCTATATCTATGGGAAATTTAACAAACTAAACTCAATACATTTAATAACTTAGTACATTTTATGCCAACAGAAAACTATTTTATGTTTTTATCACTTTACTCTCATTTGAAAGGATTATTTTTGAAAAACAAATAGAGTCTGCAAAACTTTGATTTTTATCTTTCTTTTGGCGCAAACCGCGCATCAAAATCGATCCACTCAATCCTCTCCACGGACTATGGCTCCTGGACTGTAAATTAATTATTACTGTCATAACAACTCATTACAGATTTCTTCAATGTTCCAAGTGTCTAAGATTGATTGCATCCAGTAAACAATATTAATAACAAGGGTGCATCATGGTGGATATAACTTATATTCTTAATAACTTCATCATCGTGAAAAGATGTAATGAGGTAATTTGTTGTCAGTCCTATGGCCTTTCAAATAAATTCATCCGAGTTATTGTAGTTACATTCTAAGATCGGCTCTAGACTTTCCCTTTCTTCTTTTAGCGTGATTTTGCTTCAACAAGATTTTCAATCCCTACTTTTTTGTCGTCCAATGCTCAAGTATATGCAGCATGCTTCAGTCACACACAAAAAAAACAAGTGTGGACGTGAGCAATGAGATTACCTATTGTATTACTGGTTCCCAATGTATTTTCTGGAAATGAATGAAATGAATTTTGTTTTGTAGGAAATGCGCACAAAAAAGAATCGCAAGGCGGCTAGAGTGCCACCCCCGCACACCAGGCAGAGGGAGGTGTTCGAGGCGGGGGTGGCAGAGGCGGCGCGAGCGGTCAGGGCGGCCGCATAAGTAAGTCTCCTGCACCCTGCTAAGCACCCTAATTAAACTCATCATCTCCTCACTAGTTCATGTTTTATAATCATTTGCAGCTAATACTTCTAACCAGTAATTTCATTAATAACTAAAATTTCATTAATCTATGAATACAATAGCCTACCTACTATAACAATATGTGTTGGGGTCACAGATATTTTCTTCACTTCCCTTTCCCCACGATACTACAAGAAGAATTATTAGTTGCCAAATAAAAGGATTAATATAGAATCAGTCGAGTAAAAACTAAATCTTGAAAAATAATACAAACTTAAGGCCCCTTTGACTGAATTTATAAAATCGAGATGATTTTTGCGTGCGCGGGTGAAGGGGGGTCAAAACGAGCTTACTCCTTCGGACGCTATTTACCAACCGATAAGTATGGAAATGTTACCAAATTGTTCAGAAAGATCTGTAGAATGTGTGTATTACCTTAGAAATTCGTTTTTTATCTTCAACATGGCAGTATAAGTCGATGAACATGAAGTAAATTTCACTCATTTTAACCATCAATTAAAAATGTGATAATAAAATTATAAGGTACAGCAACCATTCTAGCAATGTTTATCTTCAATTTAAGACCATCCACACATTTCTAGCTTCAAAAATAGCGACCTAAGGAGTAAACTACGAAGTGCCTGTTTTCATGCTTTTTCCAAAGGTATTAAGGGCCCTTAATAATAAATTGAACGAAATTCCTAATTAATGCCATATAATATTCTTAAGACTTCTGCTACTGCAAAATTAATATTGACAACAGAATAATAGATAGTAAGGAAAATTATTCTGTTTATTATATCAAGGATATAATTCTGTTGTCAATACTTGCAGTAGCAGAAGTCTTCAAATATTATATGGCATTAATTAAATTTCGTTCAATTATTATGATTATTTAACAGTAACTGAATAGGTGCAATACTGTATCTCATTTCCTTCCATCTTAATACAAACTTAATCGCTAACTATCAACTAACCCAGTCCACTGAATCCTCACTACTGCCTCCTTTGAAGTTTTTAGCCAAAAACTTTAATTTTCTTCTGAAATAATAAATATTGATTTCCTCCCTTATGTTCAGATTTGTCTTATATATCTCTCTCAATCTTCAATTGTTACCTCTCTCACTCCTATTCCCCATCGAAGCCATTCGGTCGAAGGATCAAATTCAATTGGTCATTGCTTCTTTTCTATGAAAAGACTGCTGAAATTATTTATAACACCGTAGCCTTGCGTTTGAGAAAAAGTTCCTGGAATATTTTGTATGATTATAATTGCGTCAGTTGTTATGTTTAGGGACAGAATACTTTGAATTTTGATAGTCGATTACCGTATTAATTAGTTTTAGAAGATCTCCATTTGCTTTTACCGTTGAGACCGCTAGTATCTTCAGTCTCAATAAATATTCTAATAATCTTATAGTTCCATGAGACTCGACTTTGATGGAAACTGATGCGTGGTACAATAATCTACCCCAGAAAACCTGTAAATGTTGAGGATATATTGACGATTGATCTGAGATGAATTAGAGTTTATTTCAGCTGACGGTCTTGAATGAAACCGTTGAGTGCATACTTTTATAAATTCATTCCTGATGCACATGCACACTTCATTTTCATACCTATCTATCCTACTTTATTTTCAACGCAATAACTCAACTTTCAAAGTGGATAAAAACATGATTTGGGCCATTTGCTCAACAACCCATTATATTTGTTTGTAATGATTTAATCACAAGCCAACCTTGCTTAAATAAAGTAGTTTCTACAAAATTCAGTCTATTTATAAACCAATCAACTAATATTACAATGTATTTCCAATAAGATTTAGTCTCATCTTAATTGATACTTAAATTCAACAGGCTTCAACAGGCTAGAGAATTCAACAGGCCCAGAACTGTTCCCCTTCTAATATTTATGAAAATAATCTTAATCTAGGCCCTAATTGTTTGTGATATTGACAATGTGTTTTTGTTTTTCAGATCAAACAACCAGCATCACCATCATCATCATCGTCATCAAATCGGAAGGAGCATCATCATCATCATAATCAGCATCACAGCAGCAGCACCGGTTAATTTTAAGTAAAATATTTTTATTATTATTTTTATTATAAGTTTATTTTAGAAACAATTTCGTGCAAACAGAGCAATCAACTGTCCGTTCCTTATAAATAAGAATGAGATAATTTTAAATTATGTTCTATATAATAATAATTATCAATATTTAAATATCACAACACAATAATCAATAATCAGTGCTACGGCTCGCTGGCAGTTCCTGCTCTCGATTTTAGTTTTGATTAATATATTTTTCGACGTCGGTTATATTAGGGATCAGAGAAAGGGTATGAAGTGGTAAAACAAGTAATTTAGTTAATCAAATGAGTTTATTTTACAAAATTTAATCTAAAATGTTCAAAATCGTTGAACATTTGAAATAAAAACTTTTCAAACGTGTCATCTATATATTCTAATTTTAAAGAATTGACTTCTATAAAACGTCATTTCAATTATATTTAACCATTTTGTGAGATGTTGTAGGGAATAATCACAGACATCTTATCTTTCATAAACATTTTGAGTTTGATTCATATTATGTAGGCTATTATGTATTATATTATGTACTTTGTAAGCTATTGAAAAAAAACTTATTGAAAATTATGTAAGAAAAATCGCTAAACGGAATACAATCCTCTGGATTTCACATCATTCCAAGCAATAAAAATTAAACAATGCTTAGTCCTCATAAAATTTGGATTATTGTCATTCAAAATATCTTTGGCTTGTAGTGGATTATTTTTTCCTTAATTGAATAGTCGTCATTGAGTATTCATAAAATTTGGATTATTGTAATTCAAAATATCTTTGGCTTAGTAGTGGATCATTATTCTCTTTAAATTAATAGCTGTCATCGAGTCTTCCTCTGGAGAAATCACTTCCCGAAAAACTTTGTCCCCTTTGAGTTCTATTTTCACACAACAAAAATACCAATTTAAATTTTATAGAAAAATCTAGGAAACTGGATGGCCAGTACATCCAGTAAATGAGGCCAGTGCGCAGTTTGAGTCTAGTCAGCATGATTTTATTTATGGCAGAACCGAATGAATCAAACAAGAGAAATCAATCAATAGATGTTCTACTCAACATCGCTTTGGAGTAATGCGCTACAGCTCTGTCAATAGTTGAAGAACCCGAAGAAAACCTTGAAGATTTTCCCGAGCGATTCGGAAATACGAAGATTATCTAATTGCAGCCAAATCCTCAAAGCAAGATGAGCCTTTTGAAAGCCAATGGAAGTATTGGTCGAATAGCAAGATGAAAAAGGATGGAGGAAATTTATAAGGATAAGCCAAGGCGATTCGACAATAAGAACCTAATAGAATTATTAGTTCAACAGACTCCTGATGAAATGGAAAGGCGCAGATGTACCACCATCAAAGCAGGTCAATCTTCTCTGTTCCCACTTATGAAGTACGACGCATCCCCTGTCACGACAATGGACAACATTATAGGGACGTCCGCATTGAAAATTTACTCAAGTTGAACTTTTTCCAAGTTGCTGGTGTGACACTTCTTGCAAGTCATCTTTCAGTGTTATTGTGATAATGTGGAGTTATTAATTTTATATCAGTGTTTGCGAATAGGGTGCAGTGTACAGTGTGTTTGTATCAGTGTGAAATGATTCTCTGCGAATAGTGGTAGTTTTAAGAATGACTGTCGAATGTGTCATTAGTCACATTGAATATTAGGCTAGGCATACACCGGTTAGTCAAGACAAGACAAGATTAGTCACGTTTAGTCACAGTAATTCACATAGTTTCTTATGAAGCAGCACCCACCGATGCAATGACTAATTGGTGTGTGTTGCTTCATAAGCAACTTTGTGAAGTACTGTGACTAAACGTGTCTTGTCTTGACTAACCGGTATACGCCTAGCCTAAGTGAATGATTCAAATTCAACTTCAAATATCACGGGTGGAAATTATTCCGGCTAAAAACGACTGATGGTCAAAACTCCGTATGTTTTTCAATTCTAAAGAAGTAACACGTTATTCATTTCTCAGCTATATTAGTTTTCAAATTAACTTCGAAATTCTATACTTGGATTTCCATCAAATTAAGATTCCAGAAGCTCGATGCATTTTATTAAGCCACAGAGCTTGAAACTCCACAAGTTGAAGTCACTTTTTTCTATATCTTTCAACTATTTCATCTGGTTGATTTATGTTTGAACAGTAGGCTGCTCATTTGATGAAAGAATTCGATATAATTTCACAATAATAATAGCCTACTGATCCTTCTAATCTCAATTATTTCTCATTTGTGCTGTTCCCTATTTTATACCTTTAGTGAATTTAAATATCGAATTTGACTAATTTTCTTCAAAATCCATATTAGTATTGTATTTAATGATGTCTCTTCATACCTATCTCTTATAAGCTTCATATCGTCGTTTTCATTACTGATGGAAACTGTTTGGAAAAGTTCAAAGCTTTCCCACTTGGCCGTGGAATGAAACAGTGGAGTTTTGTAACTTGGATAGGTTCTCTCTCTTTTCAACTAAGTCCTTGAGTCCTGAGTACCGTCCCTAACTCGGCAGTTTGATAGAATACAGCAGGGTGCAGTGTCTCACTCTGATTGAAAATGTCGATGTATCGAATAAAAATATTGATACTACTGAATGAAAAGTATCGAAGTTTTTTCATGCCGGTACCTATGTTGTTCTCCTCATTGTTGTAACTTGTACTCGCACCTTTAATGTTGAGATTGGTCTGCTGCTCTGATAAGATTCTAGCTCTGAGTTTGTCTTTTGCATCCTCAGTTAATGTTCACGATCGTTCTCAAAGTCTGTTGAAGCTTCATTGTGAATCACCAACTTCGACTGTATTTTATCGTTCTTTTCATGCAGTTTTCCAATGTTTTCGACTTTGATTTTTTATTAAAGTTTTTATTGCTGTTGTCACAAAGGTTGCAGATATAGTATTAATTCCATTTCCAATAAGACTCAGTTGTTTTATCAAATAATTTCAGTGGTAATGCAATATTAGTGGGCCACTTGTTTAGAGGGCGGTGTTAGGAAAGGGGTTTGGTGGTGGTGTGGGGGGGGGGCGCCGCTGGTGACGTCACACAGTGGACTGAGTCCAGGCGCCGGCCGGCGTCGCTCTCTCATTCTGACTGCAAACCTCTCGAGGTGCAATCAGTCACTTAGTCGCGGCGCAAGGGCGGCCCGATCCCGCTACATACACATCAACTCAACTCCAGCCGATATTATTGCACCCACGTTCATCCCTCGCATAGTGTCACAATCCTGACACTAGTTTGAGCATTGCTACTGTACGTTTTGCAGGTACTCATAGATATGACGAGAAATATTTTTTTATTCCATCTTCATCCATCTGACATTCCATTCCCACCATCTTATCATTTCCATTCTATTCATCTTCCTTTGTCTATTTGCCTCACTTTTTTCTCCATACCTTCAGTCTATACCTTTCCAACTATAGAGCTACTAAAATTTGGCAAACGAAAAATTAAATTCTTTACTTAAAAATAAAATTATTTGGTTTGGAGTTACTCTGAAAGATTCAAGAAGTTGTTTTTCCCTAATCTTATATTTAAAAAATCCTGAATAACTTATAGTTTTTTTATGGAAAATCTTTAAATCCAATCAGTAATGAATTCTTCCCAAACATTCCCTGACATTATTCCGGCATTCATGTTACAATAATTGTTGAACTTCAATTCTGTATATTTCAATGGCAACATTTTCTAACAAAAGTTCATCTAGCCAAATTTCTATTTTAATAAAAATGAATTAATAAATTATTCATGCTGATGAATCTTTATAATAAATCCATGCAATGAAAAATTAGTAAATAATAATGTATAACACTTATGATTTTTTAATAATTATTAAAAAATCGTGCAATCATCTTTCTCAATCACTGAAGCCTCTCCAAGTATTTGTTCTAAGCTAACAGTTTTGGGATAGTTATCTTGTGTGTGGGATTTATATTCCTAGTTTATATGTTTTGGTAGTAATTTTGGAGGAGTTATCTTGCGTGTGGGATTTATATTCCTAGTTCATATGTTTTGGTAGTAGTCTGGGAGAAGTTTTCTTGTTGCATGTTATTGAATGTTTAGTTGGATTGGTATTAAGGATGTTTCATGTCTTGTAGTACTAACAGGCTACTAAGTGTGCCAGTTCATTTAGCCGCGAATGAGCAACGAGTGAATAAAGCATAGATCAAAGCATTGTAGCGCAGCTCAATCAGAGCTCATGCTGTGAAATAGTGGAAGACAGTTTAGCAGCAAGCGTTCACTATTTTGTAGTACGAGTGTCTGATTCACCTGCAAGTATATTTTCACCTACTGAGGTGCTATTTATACTATGCTATTTATCCTTTGATCCAACTGCTTATATCTCTGCTCTCAATCGTCTATCTGTTCCAGCATTCAAGTGATTGAGAAAAATGAGCTTTATTTTTTTTAAATTCACCGAATATTAGTTTCTCCACAAATAAATATTTATTCGTTCACAATAAACATGGAAGCATACAGAATCACTCTTTATATTTGCTATCTTATTCTTAAAAGATAATTTTGAAATAATTTATGAATGTGCAAATAATAGCCAACTTTCAATCTTTTTCAATCAAATTCAAATTTATTCTCAATCAAATACAAACAAATACATGAGCATATTAACTAATCTAACAAACTAATTATTTTGAATTATCAAAGTATATTACTTTCGATTTAAATTCATTTGAGTAAATTTTCAAATAATTGAAAAAATTGATTAGTTTTGTAATCTTCAAAATAATCTTTGAATAACGTCTTTAAGACAATGCAGTTTCATGTTATCATATTATTTTATTCTCAATTCAATAAGTTAAACACGTTTAATGCCTCTAATTAAATTTTAATAGCTCTATAGTTGTTGACTCGTGTATTTTATCACTTTGAATTCCAATTTCGACCATTTTCATAGTCACCATAAACTTATAAAATTTTTATATCAAAATGAATTCATCTATCTAATCTTAGTACACAATGTCATGATTATCAATCTATTACACTCATCACAAACACCTCATTTATCACACTCATTCTATTTACTGAGTCCCGAACCTCTACTTCTTTCTCCATTCACTATTTTCTCCTTATTTTCCATCTATTCTTTAGTATTCTTCAACAATTTTTCCTCCCACACTTATTTCTAATCATTCCTCCACCCATTCTTCTCATTTTTATTCTCCTTCTCCTTGAAAGGCTATTCAATCTTCACTATGTTTTCTATTTATCTTTATCTTTTTTCTTAAATTCAATTCCATCGTGACCTCTTTTTCTTAATTGCCTTGTAGAAATCTGTTGTATGTGAAGTGAAGTTGTGGTAGCTCTTTCTAATGAAAGAAAAATACAAAGCCAAATTTATTAACAAATTGAAAAAATAGAGTAGTATGGGTCCATGGCATAACCTGTCACATTTTCTGCTGTGCTGTTTACTACGTAATAACCGAAGACAGTACTTTTTGTCACTACCTTTTGTTAGTAGTCATCATTACAGCTGGGAATGTGGCAGGTTATGCCACGAAACCATGCTCCTGTGTTTTTCAATTTGTTTATAAATAGTGGCTTGACAACATCTTGGTATTTTTCTTTTATACTCTTCTCTTCTCTCGTTCTCCCTTCCCCTTAGTAACTACTGTTACTACCAGTACCACTTTCACTTATATTGTCATCTTCTTTCAATTTATCGTTTTCCAGCTTCTTCTTTACGCTCCTCCATTCTACTTATTCCTCATTTTTCTCTTGCTTGTTTTCTCTAATTTTCCAATTATTCCTGTATTCTTCAAATTGATTCGATCCTGCCATCTTTGTTCTGCTTTAGTACGGTACCTTTCTTTTTTCTCATTCAATCCCTATGTCCACACTTGGTCGATTTGTGTGTGCTGCACAGCATGCGGCCGATGCTTGTGTCTAACACAAAATCAAGCAACAGTGGACATAGATAATCTACTACAGTTATTAGTTTCAATTCCTCATATCTCATACACCTTATTCATTATACTCATTCTTTTCACTGAATCCAGATTCTCCACTTCTTCTCCATTCATTCATTCTATCTTTGAAAGTGTTCTTTCATTTTTCTTGCTTCTCCTTCGTCTACTATCCAATCTTCACCTTGTTTTCTATTCTTCTCCTCATCACTCCACTTTCTCTTCTCCTCCCATTTACTATCCAATTATTGTTTCTCTAGAATTCTTCTTTTTTTTCTCAAATACAATAATTCAATAATCACCTTATTGTTCTTATCTTATTCTCTTTTCCACTTCTGCTTCACCAACTACCACAACTTCTACTTCTCTTCTGCTTATTTTCGTTTTGCTCTTTTGTTTGTCTAATTTTCCATCCATCGCTTTACTTCTTTCATTTTCCTTTCACTTTTATTTTCTACATCCATCCCTCTATTTTCATTTTTTTATTTATTTCATATTCATTTTCAATTTCTATTCCTTCCATTATTTTTTTATATTTCTCGTCATTGATATGAGTAGTTGCTTAAAGTGCAGTTTATAATGCGGATGCGCAAACGGTGTCTGTTTTGTGATACTATGGGGAGAATGGTTGCAACAATGTCAGGCATTGGAGTTGCGTCGATGCTGTGTGTTGCTGTTGGATTGCGTTGTCTGACCGCCCATGGCTCCAGTTTATGGTTTTCGTTGTCGTTTGTCGTCAATGGAAGCCATAACTGGCACGTGACTGATTGTGTCCCGGGCTCTTTGCTCTTAGGATGACGATTGAGCAGCGTCTGTCTGCCCTGAGTCTCAGTTCACTTGGTGACGTCACTACGACGCTCTTAGTGAACTGCTACTTGTATTACAGGTACATGTACCTGTAATACAAGTAGTACATGTACCTGTAATACAAGTAGTAGTTCACCAGCCCTTCCTTCACCGCCGTACGGGCCCTCATAACACCGCCCTTGTGATAACAAGTGGTCCGGGGGGGAGGGGGTTTTAGTTTTAGGGTGAGATTTTTTTAAATGTTTGTCTATTGGGGAAAAATTTTATCATCTGATTATCAGGCCTAGGACATGTTCCAGTGTGAATTCTACCACATCTAGAACATGATTTTTTATTTGTAGTCTCAAGACTATGTGAATTACCTGGTTCTAAATCGTCTCCTTTATTTACTTTCCTTTCTTCTTTGTGGACCTTGATCGCTTCGACATCGCTCACTATGTTATCAGAAGCTTTAATCAATTTAAAGTTTCTTCCTGCTACTTCGGCTGCTCTGCAAAAAATCAAGATCTTTTCCAAAGACGCATCTTCTCTTAATAATCGCTCTTGTAGCTCGTTATTTCTTACACCAAACGGAATCAATGCTTTCAGTAGCTTGTCCTCTTGTTCTTCGAAATTGCAAGGTTTAATTGAATTTTTAATTCAGCATAAATATCATAATTGATCAAATGTTCCATCAATACTTTGCTTCCTTTTCTAAAGTTTGAAAATGTCCATAGTTACAATTTTCTTCGGCACACAATGCTTTCCTAAAGTGTTTGGTATATTCTACACTTTCCGTTGCTAAGTCATCTTTGATTGAATTATAGAGCTCCAGACCATCACTACCCAATATATTTTTCAATCTGGCAAGCTGAACTGCTTTACTGCCTTTGTCTGGTTTTATTGCAACGAAATATATTGAAAATTCTTCTTTTAATTTTCAAAATTGTTCACTACATCACCATCTAGGTGAAGAGAGAATTGTAATAAAAGCGGATTTCTCGGTTGTCTTTGTACTAGACTTGATCACCGGAGTGATAACTGACTCATTGCGCACAAATAACACCTTCGAATAATCAACATTTATATTGACTTACCTTGACCTAACTGCGACTGCAACAAAGAAGCCGAGTTGTTATAGCAAGAGCTATCTTTGTTTCTTTCTTTCGTGTCTAGTCTCTATGGTGCTCCAGTGGTTGAAGGATTAGGTTGGACAGTAGCCCAGGGTACGCCTAAATCGTTTGTCTAGTTTGGCTCCTTCAGTGTACCTCTCGCAGTGGATCACTATCAGTATAACATGTGCATCATTACTAATCTAGTCACAATTACCAAAAACTCAACGCCAAATGGTAACCAGCATTCATAAGAATAGGGTCGATAGAAAAACTTATAAGCAGAAAAAGATGATGAAGAGAGAAGAAAAGGAGGAAGAACCAAACAGGAAACAACAGAAAAGAGAAAAATATTGAAACGAGAAATTAAGAGTAGAAGAGAAGAAATCCTGTTGGCTGTTGTTGTTGCTATTCCGCTACAAAATAATAGAGGCAATAATAAAAAGGAAAAAATATATGAAAAAGAAAGCATAAACGAACCAAATGACAGATGAAGAGGGTGTGGGGGAGAAGAGTAGAAGGCAGGTTGAGGACAGCCAGTGCAGGGATATAAGAGGGAAGCACTGACCAGCTCGGGGTCCGGAGGGTCGCGTACCTCAGAGCTGCTACTATATATAGAAACAATCACTATCAGCCACAATAATAATTATCGATTTGGATGAGGAAATCTTCGTTCAGGTATTATATTGCACAAACCAAAAATACTCCAGCAGATGAGATGAATCTCGAATAATATTAAAGATGAAGCAAATAAACTGCTGCTGACCTCCAACAAGACATGTCTTCTCAATAATCATCCATTTCCACTGCTGGTGAGTGGAGCGGTGGAGCGACAGAATGAGCAGCTCCACCAAAAGAACCCGATGCGGCCTCTTAACAACACTTTTGTGGGTGAATTCCTCAAATTCACGCATTGTTTTCTCAACTCTGAGCCTTCAGGCTCTACTCACACTTGCGATACTCAAGTTGCGAAGCGACTGGAGTCTCGGCGACTGGAATAACAAACATGTGTTTTCAAATGATGACGCTCACCATATTGTCTGAACGTCGTAATTTAAAAACACATGTTTGTTATTCCAGTCGTTGAGACTCCAGTTGCTTCGCGATTTCAGTATCGCAAATGTGAGTAGCGCTTATTCTAAAAGTATTCATTCATATGTATAATATAAAAACACAACTTCAACTTGTAACCTGTACTTGAGTTTCTTTCAAAAATTGAAAATAATATTAATTGTATTCGAAGTATTATTTTTTGATAACTACTTTTTGCCAAATTGTCATTTTAAGTGTTTGAGTAGAAATGTTCTTCATAAAAATTGAATATGAAAAGTTTAGCTTACATGAAAATTGAGTTTTCCTTCTAACAATGGTGGTATGAGTAACACTTTATCTCGGAAACTTGTTACAATAATTATTATTTTTGAAAAAAATCTTTCAAAACAAACATGTCATGTATGTATTTTTTTTTTTTAATAAAGAGCACACACTTTTTTAGGGAAAGTGATTTCTTCGGAGGAATATTCAATTGAATGATAAATTCAAATTCAAATTTATTTATTTCAATTCACAAACATATACAATAACAAAAGGTACTTCATTCAATCATTGAAATAAATTTATAAGACCCACATGGGCATGAAACCTGTGCGCGGGAATGAATGCAAAACAGTAAATTAATAATAACAGTAATACTAAGAATAATGAATAAATTATCTAAACTAATGCAATATATAAGATTTATATATCATTAAGAGTAAATTAAAACTTATCATTTCCTAATCAACATTGATAGAGTCTTGAAGATGACAATAAAATTAATTAAATTAAAAATTAAGGTTAAATAAGGACTTGAGTTATTTGCAGATTTATAGAATTTTATTGCTAAGGATGTAATATTCTGAGGATTGTATTCCATTTTTTGTAAATTTCCATGATTATCTCTTTTCTTGTATTTTTATAATTTCATATATAAACTATAGATTCATTAATAATATCAAGCCTATTTCTAGAAATACAGGGTTTTATTAATGTTTACCTTACTTACTTTGGTCGATTCAATTAATTTCGACGATGTTGTTGCTGCTGCATACTGTAACTTAAATATATTCAAGTCCAGTAAATAAATATATTCATTATTTTAAATATATCCAATTCAAAGTATTTATTCCAATAGAAGTTTTATTCTTATTATTTGATAAGTTAATTTAAACTATGTTGATTCTGTTGTTTTATTCAGCAAGCTTCTTTACTTCGATTTAAGCTAGTCACTTATCTCAAAGTTTGATCATTCATATTAATTTATAACTTGTTCAACTATTTCACACCCTTCAATAATCTCTGAAAAATTACCGGGATTGGGTTACAAACATCTGGTTAGCCAAGTTAAAGATCAAATAAGGAGCAGGAACTGCCAGCAAGTCATAGCACAATGGAATGGCTCATTGAAATATTTGTTTTGAAAAAAAAATGGTGAAAACTAAAAAATATATATAAAATTGAAAAAATATATTATCATTATTATTAGATTTTTCTAATAATAGGAGTAGGCCCAAAAAAATATATATAAAATTTAAAAAAAATATTATTAGATTTCTCTTTTTTTAGGTGTAGGCCCTAAACAAATAATAGAATATAGGAATTTAAAAAAACATAATTATTATCATTTTTATTATATATTATGTTTTGTTGTTGTTATTATTATCCGGTGGTGGCCACAAAAAAATTATAAAATATAAAACTAAAAAAAAATTATTGTTTATAAGAATATTAGTATAAGTAGGTTAGTATATTAGTGTATCATATTATTTATTTAGTATTTATTCAATTATCATTATTATTAGATTTTTTTAGGTGTAGGCCAAAAAAAAAAATAAAAAATATAAAATTAAAAAAAAAATTATTATTATTATTCAATTTTTCTTTTTTTAGGTGTAGGCTCAAAAAAAATAATAAAATTTAAAAATTAAAAAAAAATATTACCATTTTTATTATATATGTTTTGTTGTTATTATTATCCGGTGGTGGCAACCAAAAAAATTATAAAATATAAAACTAAAAAAAATATTATTGTTGTTTATAAGAATATTAGTATAAGTAGGTTAGTATATTAGTGTATCATATTATTTATTCAGTATTTATTTAATTATCATTATTATTAGATTTTTTTAGGTGTAGGCCAAAAAAAAATAAAAAATATAAAAAAAAAATTATTATTATTATTATTCAATTTTTCTGTTTTTAGGTGTAGGCTCAAAAAAAATAATAAAATATAAAAGTTAAAAAAATATATTATCATTTTTATTATAGCTAGATGTTTTTGTTGTTATTATTATCCGGTGGTGGCCACCAAAAAAATTATAAAATATAAAACTAAAAAATTATTATTGTTGATTAAAATATTAGTATGAGTAGGTTAGGATTTATTTAATTAGGGTATCTTATTATTTATTTAGTATTTATTTAATTATCATTATTTATGGATGAATTATTTCTCCAAACTGAGGATGGAAGAGTACAATGGGACAGTTGATTACGTTTTGTTTGCACATCAAAAAAAATTATTGTAGTTCTTTTTTGTTTTTATTTATCAAATTATCAAGTTGTTATAATTATTATAATTATATGTATTCACCTCCATTATTATTCTAGTAATTTAAAAAAAATATTATTGTACATTAATATTGTAGATTTAATTGTATTGTAGATTAAAACTATGTATTTAATATTGTATTTATATTATGTATTATTATGATTGTATTTTATTGTAGATTAATATTATTGAGTGACAGTGTCATATTATGTCGGTAAGGGCCTGGTCGCATACGATTGTGGTTTGCTTTACTTTACTTCACTTCACTGTATTTTAGTGTAGATTAATATTATTGAGTGACAGTGTTGGTCAATTGTGCTTCACTTTACTTCACTCCACTAACAAAGCTACTTTGGTTTACTTCACTTCACTTCATTTACTCACATAGTAAATCTATATAATTCGTATGGTATATAGTAAGTGAAGTGAATTAAAGCAAAACACAAACTAAGTAGCTCTTCTAGTGAAGTGAAGTAAAGTAAAGCAAACCACAATCGTATGTGACCAGGCCCTAAATGTCTTCTGCTGCCCATATACTACTCATTGGCCATCTGCCAATGTGCATTGTATAAATTAAAGTTAAAGATATTTTCAATAAATTGTGTAATTTATTATTTTTTGAGAATCACATGATTATTGTCTCAATTATAAGTAAAGCCCCAGTGGATGTGATTTCCCCTACTTTGTGATTTGAAATAATTAATGGCGCAGCAGAACAATGTGGTAACCCATTATGTAAAAAGTGTATGTCTTCCTTTGTGCACCTGTGCAGTTGTCAGCGCCTTATGCGCGCTCCACTGTCTTGGAGTGACCCTTCTGGTCTTTGAGAAAAATATTGTAAAGCAATTTTATTTCCTATTTTGAAAAATCATTGTAGAGCTTTTCAAACATTGTGTAATCAAACAAAGGTATGGTACTCAGGCAATGTACATGGTTGCACAAACGAACAATGTGATACTAACAACTTTATATTTATATAAATTTTGAGCATCGCAGACATAAAAAAAGCAACATTTAAATGAAAAAATGATTTTTTTATTGTAATATTGCACTTTTGTTTATTGTTAATAAAATTGTAGAATTCTTTTGTTTCTGAACAAATAAATGAAAAAATATAGAATTTGTTTTTTCATTACTAAAATCCAACGGTC
>CM029532.1:58349342-58542206 GCA_017141395.1 Laodelphax striatellus | reverse complement strand
ATTTGATTGGACTGCAATATTGTTAAATATGGTATAAACATCATTATTTTATTATTACATAGCCAGCTATATTGAACAATCCTCAAAAAGAGATCTGCCCAGCCTTCTGGGAGGGTGAAAATGCAAAGATGAACAAAAAAAGTATAGAAACGAGGAGGGAAGGAGAGTAATGTATTCTATTATCTGATTGGACTGTAATATTGTTGAATATAGCATGACCATCATTATTTTATTATTACTAAGCCAGCTATATTAGACAATCCATGAAATGAGATCTGCCTACAGCCACCTAAGAGGATGAATATGCATAAAGAGGATAAAAATGAGAAGGGAAGGGGAGTAATGTATTCTATTATTCGATTGGACTGAAATATGGTAAAATATGGAATAAACATCATTATTTCATTATTCCATAGCCAGCTATATTGAACAATCCACAAGAAGAGAACTGCCCACAGCCTTCTGGGAGGGTGAATATGCAAAGATGAACAAAAAAAGGTTAAAAACGAGAAGGAAAGGAGAGTAATGTATTCTATTATTTCATTGGACTGAAATATTGTTAAATATGGTATAAACACCATTCATTTATTATCATTAAGCCAGCTATATTAGACAATCCATGAAATGAGAGCTGCCTACAGCCACCTAAAAGGATGAAGATGCATAAATCGGATAAAAATGAGAAGAGAAGGGGAGTAATGTATTCTATTATTTGATTGGACTGAAATATTGTTATATTCATATGAAATAAACATCATTATTTTATAATTACATAGCCAGATATATTGTACAATCCATAAAAAGAGATCTAACCACAGCCTTCTGGGAGGATGAATATGCAAAGATGAACAAAAAAAGGTTAAAAACGAGAAGGAAAGGAGAGTAATGTATTCTATTATTTTATTGGACTGAAATATTGTTAAATATGGTATAAACACAATTCATTTATTATCATTAAGCCAGCTATATTAGACAATCCATGAAATGAGAGCTGCCTACAGCCACCTAGGAGGATGAAGATGCATAAACAGGATAAAAATGAGAAGGGAAGGGGATTAATGTATTCTATTATTTGATTGGACTGCAATATTGTTGAATATGGTATAAACATCATTATTTTATTATTACAAAGCCAGATATATTGTACAATCCATAAAAAGAGATCTAGCCACAGCCTGCTGGGAGGGTGAATATGCAAAGATGAACAAAAAAAGGTTAAAAACGAGAAGGAAAGGAGAGTAATGTATTCTATTATTTCATTGGAATGAAATATTCTTAAATATGGTATAAACACCATTTATTTATTATCATTAAGCCAAATATATTAGACAATCCATGAAATGAGAGCTGCCTACAGCCACCTAAAAGGATGAACATGCATAAATCGGATAAAAATAAGGATAGGAGAGTAATGTATTCTATCATTTGATTCGACTGAAATATTTTTGAATATGGTATAAACATCATTATTTTATAATTACAAAGCCAGCTATATTGAACAATCCATAAAAAGAGATCTACCCACAGCCTTCTGGAAGGGTGAAAATGCAAAGATGAACAAAAAACGTATAGAAAAGAGAAGGAAAGGAGAGTAATGTATTCTATTATCTGATTGGACTGAAATATTGTTAAATATAGCATGAACATCATTATTCTATAATTACTAAGCCAGCTATGTTAGACAATTCATGAGATGAGATCTGACTTCAGCCACCTAAGAGGATGAAGATGCATAAACAGGATAAAAATGAGAAGAGAAGGGGAGTAATGTATTCTATTATTTGATTGGACTGAAATATTGTTATATTTATATGAAATAAACATCATTATTTTATAATTACATAGCCAGCTATATTGAACAATCCATAAAAAGAGATCTAGCCACAGCCTGCTGGGAGGGTGAAAATGCAAAGATGAACAAAAAAAGTATAGAAACGAGAAGGGAAATAGAGTAATGTATTCTATTATCTGATTGGACTGAAATATTGTTAAATATAGCATAAACATCATTATTCTATTATTACTAAGCCAGCTATATTAGACAATCCATGAGATGAGATCTGACTCCAGCCAGTCATGAGGATGAAGATGCATAAACAGGATAAAAATGAGAAGAGAAGGCGAGTAATGTATTCTATTATTTGATTGGACTGAAATATTGTTAAATATGGTATAAACATCATTATTTTATTATTACATAGCCAGCAATATTGAACAATCCACAAGAAGAGAACTGCCCACAGCCTTCTGGGAGGATGAATATGCAAAGATGAACAAAAAAAGGTTAAAAACGAGAAGGAAAGGAGAGTAATATATTCTATTATTTCATTGGAATGAAATATTCTTAAATTAGGTATAAACACCATTTATTTATTATCATTAAGCCAAATATATTAGACAATCCATGAAATGAGAGCTGCCTTCAGCCACCTAAAAGGATGAATATGCATAAATCGGATAAAAATGAGAAGGATAGGAGAGTAATGTATTCTATCATTTGATTCGACTGAAATATTTTTGATTATGGTATAAACATCATTATTTTATTATTACAAAGCCAGATATATTGAACAATCCATAAAAAGAGATCTACCCACAGCCTTCTGGAAGGGTGAAAATGCAAAGATGAACAAAAAACGTATAGAAAAGAGAAGGAAAGGAGAGTAATGTATTCTATTATCTGATTGGACTGAAATATTGTTAAATATAGCATGAACATCATTATTCTATAATTACTAAGCCAGCTATGTTAGACAATTCATGAGATGAGATCTGACTTCAGCCACCTAAGAGGATGAAGATGCATAAACAGGATAAAAATGAGAAGAGAAGGGGAGTAATGTATTCTATTATTTGATTGGACTGAAATATTGTTATATATGGATTAAACATCATTATTTTATTATTACATAGCCAGCTATATTGAACAATCCATAAAAAGAGATCTAGCCACAGCCTGCTGGGAGGGTGAATATGCAAAGATGAACAAAAAAAGGTTAAAAACGAGAAGGAAAGGAGAGTAATGTATTCTATTATTTCATTGGAATGAAATATTGTTAAATATGGTATAAACATCATTCATTTATTATCATTAAGCCAGCTATATTAGACAATCCATGAAATGAGATCTGACTTCAGCCAGTCAAGAGGATGAAGATGCATAAACAGAATAAGAATGAGAAGGGAAGAGGAGTAATGTATTCTATTATTTGATTGGACTGCAATATTGTTAGATATGGTATAAACATCATTATTTTATTATTACATAGCCAGCTATATTGAACAATCCATAAAAAGAGATCTAGCCACAGCCTGCTGGGAGGGTGAAAATGCAAAGATGAACAAAAAAAGTATAGAAACGAGAAGGGAAGGAGAGTAATGTATTCTATTATCTGATTGGACTGAAATATTGTTAAATATAGCATGAACATCGTTATTCTATTATTACTAAGCCAGCTATATTAGACAATCCATTAGATGAGATCTGACTTCAGCCACCTAAGAGGATGAAGATGCATAAACATGATAATAATGAGAAGGGAAGGGGAGTAATGTATTCTATTATTCGATTGGACTGAAATATAGTAAAATATTGAATAAACATCATTTTTACATTATTTCATAGCCAGCTATATTAAACAATCCATAAGAAGAGATCTACCCACAGCCTTCTGGGATGGTGAAAATGCAAAGATGAACAAAAAAAAGAGGTTAAAAACGAGAAGGAAAAGAGAGTAATGTATTCTATTATTTCGTTGGACTGAAATATTGTTAAATATAGCATAAACTTCATTATTTTATAATTACTAAGCCAGCTATATTAGACAATCCATGAAATGAGATCTGACTTCAGCCAGTCAAGAGGATGAAGATGCATAAACAGGATAAAAATGAGAAGGGAAGGCGAGTAATGTATTCTATTATTTGATTGGACTGAAATATTGTTGAATATGGTATAAACATCATTATTTTATTATTACATAGCCAGCTATATTGAACAATCCACAAGAAGAGAACTGCCCACAGCCTTCTGGGAGGGTGAATATGCAAAGATGAACAAAAAAAGGTTAAAAACGAGAAGGAAAGGAGAGTAATGTATTCTATTATTTCATTGGAATGACATATTCTTAAATATGGTATAAACACCATTTATTTATTATCATTAATTTGACTCTTGGCATCAGATAGATAGAGAGATAGATGGTGATGGAGTGGTCTGTAGCCGAGGGCGATAAGCGCCTGTCTGATAATCCAAAGGTTCCAAGATCGAATATAGTTGCCGGAACGGATTTTGATAGAAACGGCCACTTCCGTCTTTCGGAGGAGACGAAAAGCCGTCGGTCCCGACTGCCTAAAAACAGTCGTCATCTCTCATCATCACCCCTCTCATCACCCACGCACAAGACTAGAGCTCATGTGGGCATCACCCTCAAAAAAAATTATTTCTTTGCCATCTCTACGGTCATCAGCAACGTTGAGAAATGATATCTATCTACCTATCTAATGCCAAGCGTCAAATCAAATGAATGTCACCGTAATTTACATGATTATTGATCTGTTTTTAGTTTTCATTTTCTTTATCGTGATATTTCAATAATTTTAATAGTCTCTTCCTGCCTTTTGTTGCGGCTCATCAGTCTGTAACATAGTAAACGTGAAGAGATCTTCTTTGGCAATCAATCTTTGGCCAGCTGTAAGAAAATCCAATTGAATTCAACCACCGTAAAATGACGTCATTCCAGATTCCTCCATTGATTTTTGTTGCATTGGTTCCATTATTGTTAGTGATAACAACTTTATACGGCGGTTAAAATCAATTGGTTTTTCGGCCAACTGGTTATTCATCTATAAAAATTATCATGATTAGTTTACCTAGGCTCTGTTATATGTTTGAACAAAGATACTCATAGGAACCAGCAGCACGAAAATTAAAATGAATTCAACCACCGTAAACCGACGTCATTGCATTGCATTGACGTCCGATTCGTTCATTGATTCCGTTCAATTACGTCATTTTACGGGGATTAAATGCAGTTGGATTATAGTGCAACTGGCCGATAGTGTTCAGAATAGAAGAGAAATAATTTTAAATATTACAGGACGTTTGAAGGTAAGAGTGTATAATAACAGTTTGTAATAATAAGCATAGTTTATTTTTCACTGTTTAAATCAGGCTTAACAAAGAATCTAACCAACTCGGATAGGGTCATAACTTTTCCATAAACCAGTATTCGGATTCATTGAAATAAAATCGTCTAAATTGTTGGGCGACTCTGAAACAGAAGAATCAGTTACAATAATGAATAGATTGTTTCATCCATTTATTTAAAACATGCATGCTTACAAGCTTTCAACAAATAAAGGTTTAATTCTTCATGCCAAAACAAACTTAATTGAAACAGATTGAATTTACAAAAGGAACACTACAGCCCAATCAAATAGTGCCCATAAGGGGTTTTAGGAAAGTGGTGCAAAAGTTTTTTCTCCGCGGTTTTATATTAACTGTAGTTAGGGCACTGAATACGAATATGAAACATTCTGAAATGCAAGGGTGCGACTAAACTATCAACAAAGCTACGTGGCCTAGCGTTTTTTACAGTGATAATAGGCACAGCGGTCCCTATCCCATGCGTATATTTTCTCTATGATATCATCATAGAGAAAGCATTACAAGTAGATAGTTCATGCACAGTGGAGGCTGGTTTTTGAACGCAGATGGTGGCAATATCTCTTGAGACTCTATGGTACTAAGTGAGAGACCTGATGTTGAGTCCTCACAGCTTGACCGTAAACGCACTATAATCAGATTCATTTCATTTTATGCTTGGTATTGGATAGATATATGGAGAGATATTATTTCTTGACGTTGCTGATGACAGTGGAGTATGAAGGCAAAGAAATAATTTTTTTGAGGGTGATGCCCACATGAGCTCTAGTCTTGTGCGTGGGTAATGAGAGGGGTGATGATGAGAGATGACGACTGTTTTTAGGCAGTTTGAAAGGCTTTTCGTCTCCTCCGAAAGACGGAAGAGGCCGTTTCTGTCAAAATCCGTTCCGGCAACTATATTCGACCTTGGAACGGCAAAGAAATAATATCTCTCTATCTATCCAATGCCAAGCGTCAAATTAAAAGAATCTGATTATTCGTGGAATAGAGTCTTGACTGTACAGAGTGGAAATCGGCACAGAGTGCTCTATCCTACAAGTAATCCACTTCCATGTTTCTTCTCTGTATACAGAGTGTTTCAGAACTCCTACCAATACTCTAGGGCATTGTTCCTGGTCAAAATCGTATCTAAATATCATATTTAAATTGTCCAAAAGTCCTTAGTCACTCACACAGCTGCCATTTTGTTTTTTACACTTATTATTTTTATCTCAATAATGGTGAAACATATGGAATTGAAACTTTGCACCAACATTTATGACAACTAGACAAAGCTACAAAAAATTATGACAATTTTCAAATCCATAAAACAAAATGGCGGCCATTTACAATTTTGTTTCTTGAATAACTCGAAAACCGTTGATAAAACGAAAATTTTACAAGGATACCTTTTTTTAGTAAATTTAATTACAAATCGATTAAAACCTTATTTGTTGAGATTGAACCAATATTGACTGAGATATGGCAGCTTTAGTGACAAAATGGCGGCCATTCAAAATTTTGTTTCTTGAATAACTCGAAAACCGTTGATGATACGAAAATTTTACAGGAATAACTTTTTTTAGTAAATTTAATAAAAATCGATTTAAACCTTATTTGTTAAGATTGGACCAATATTGACTGAGATATGGCAGATCTAGTTATAGGTGAGCGCTCGAGGTTACTTAGAGCCAACGTTTCTGCTTTTAAAATTCACAAAAAATGATCTAGAAGCGCTCTACAATAACATGCAAAGCAGACGGAGACTGTTGCATTTTTGTAGCAGACTTTAGCCGCAAGCCCAGGATGCACTGCAACCAGCCTCCAGCGCTTACCTATCACTAAAGCTGCCATATCTCAGTCAATATTGGTCCAATCTTGACAAATAAGGTTTTAATCGATTTGTAATTAAATTTACTAAAAAAAGTTATTCCTGTAAAATTTTCGTATTATCAACGGTTTTCGATTTATTCAGGGAAAACATTTTAAATGGCCGCCATTTTGTCACTAAAGCTGCCATATCTCAGTCAATATTGGTCCAATCTCAACAAATAAGGTTTTAATCGATTTTTAATTAAATTTACTGAAAAAAGTTATTCTTGTAAAATTTTCGTTTTATCAACGGTTTTCGAGTTATTCAAGAAACAAAATTTTAAATGGCCGCCATTTTGTTTTATGGATTTGAAAAATTGTCATAATTTTTTTGTAGCTTTGTCTAGTTGTCATAAATGTTGGTGCAAAGTTTCAATTCCATATGTTTCACCATTATTGAGATAAAAAATAATAAGTGAAAAAAACAAAATGGCAGCTGTGTGAGTGACTAAGGATTTTAGGACAATTTAAATAATATGATATTTAGATATGGTTTTTGACCAGGAACAATGCCCTAGAGTATTGGTAGGGAGTTCTGAAACACTCTGTAGAGAGTATCTATAAAGAGTATCCTTAATAAATAATAGCAATCTGTTGATTAAAAATTTCATAGACACAAATGAGGAATGATCTGAAAAAATAATTGATATATTTTATTTATTCAAAGGAAAACCAGTTTGTTAAATAATAATGGAATAATAGTAGGTCTATTAAATTTCATTTTCATTCTCATATTCGGGCGGTACTTCAATCCATTCCGATCGTTCACTCTGTCTCTCACTTGAGCGCGCCACTAGTCTACATTCTCACCAAATATGATAAATCGATACTTGATAGTGAAAGCATCGATTCTTCAAAGCATTTTCACAGGAGTCAGCTAAAGCTTTTAGGTTATCTGTTATCTTGGGACAAAAACTGTATTATACTGTAATAGTAATGTAATGCATTTTTAGTTCAATATTACGGCGAAAATGTCTAAAGACAAAATAATTTATGATGTACCTGGATTTTGTCGTAACTGTGGTTCTGTTTCTCCGCTTGTAGTGCTTTCAGGAAACGTAACTTGTGAGAGATGCAAGAACGAATTGGATCATTCGATGCCGAGGGTAAGATTTTCAATCTTAGGCCTATGATAATTAGGAATTGGGAATTCTATTTGTTGAAAAAATTGATGGTATTTGTTTAGTATAATTATGATACTGCTACAATTTCCCAGCAAAAATTATCCTATGGATCAATAGTTTGCCATAGGCTACAATGAATTTCTTTGGTTAGAGGGACCTTTTTAGCTTTGCTAAACAACAGCTTTGACACGCCTTTCCTCAGTGCTACCTAATAGTTGGGTAACTTGAAAATGTCTGGTTTCAAGGTTGTTGGCTTAACCCACTAGCATAGGTTGGTGTTGTCAAAAGGTTAGGTTAGCTTCAGGTGCGTGGCTGGAAAAAAATTACAATATTCTCATGAAATATGTGTTGTTCACCAATAACAAAATGTCTCCTGATAGTTGATTTAGAGGTAGGTTTAAATGCTTGAAAAGAGATATTGACTTGAAATGGTACCAATATAGATTACTAAGGGCCGGTTCATGAGCTCGGGATTTAGCCAAGTCCTAGACTAAAATGGGTGGTTACCGTAGCAACCACAAATGTTTGTCTCGACAGGTTAGTGGGTTAGCAGCATAGAGAGCCCTTTAGAACATAGTTTCGAGGCTAACGTTTGTCGATGATACGGTGGCCACCCGTTATAGTCTAGTCTAGGACTTGGCTAAATCCCGAGCTCATGAACCGGCCTTAAAAATAATTACCAAATTGATTTCAATTAAGGTCATCACAAATGATTCGACGGCAGCAGTTTCGTTCTGCGGATGTGTCACGAGCCCAATGATCTGATTGGTCCATGTTCATGTTCATGGGATGCGCATATTGAAAAGCTTGCCAGCCGTCTAAGCAGCAATTTATTTGTCCTGAGAAACATTATCAGTTATGTACCCATTGAAACAGGAAGAGTATTATATTTTGCTTTAATTAATTCTCACATTTCATACGGCATTGAACTTTGGGGAGCTACATATTTACAAAACATGAATAAAATATTGATTCTGCAAAAACGGGCAATAAGATATCTGGCAGGATTGGGCTTCAACCACACGTGTCGAGATGCATTCAAAACTATATCAATTCTCACCGTCCCATGCATCTTTATTTATAAAGTAGGCTAATATTGTTTATGGTCGAAAATATCGGCAATTTCATAATTAATTCAGATGTACATCATTACTATACCAGACATAGGAACAATCTGAGTGTTCAGTCTCATAGACTTATGAGAAAAAGCCAAGTTATAACTTATTAGAGTGAAATTTTGAACAGACTTCCAACTCATTTGAATTATAGGAACGCTACCTTTGAAAGAGATTTGTACAGGTTTTTAGTTGAAAAACGTATTATAGTATTGACGAGTTTTTAAATGACACATAATTTGTATAATTGTAAGTATTTTAATATAGTTTTATACTGGATTTAATTTGTGACCATTTGTGAGCATTCAATATTATTTATTATATACAGTGCATTGTAATATTATGACTGTGTTAAAATATATGGACCATAGGCTAATAATTAAATTTCACTGACGTTGTTCAACTTTACGGATATTGCCAATTTCTGTTAAATAAAATAAATATTCTATTCTATTCATGGTTGTTCGGCTTCCATCTGTATTATCAGATTCCTAGGCGCATGCGCAGAACGAAAATGCTGCGTAGTATAGGCGTCGGTCAATGTGTGAATTGACCTTTAAGCCCGGTCTAGACGCTACGATAAGTTTGTCAAACTTATCAGGATTATTTTAAATTGTCATAAAACAGCTGATTTAACGTCAGTAAACGAGCTTACATCAATCAGCTGTTTTCTGACAAGTTAAATGGATCCTTCTATATAGCAGGATTATTTAAAATTGTCAGAAAACAGCTGATTGATGTTAGCTCGTTTACTGACGTTAAATCAGCTCTTTTATGACAATTTAAAATAATCCTGATAACGATAAGTTTGACGAACTTATCGTAGCGTCTAGACCGGGCTTGAGGTAGGGTTTGCTTCAGCGGATGCGCAGCCGATCTCAGCTGCAGATAGTCAAAATAGCAACTAATTAAAACTTCAAAAAAAATGTACAAGAATAACCATGCATGAATAGGAACAATATAGTACGAATATTGTTAATTCACTGAATTTATTAATATTCAGTATTTAATATACAAGAAGGTACAATTTTATTGTTTGAAAATGTTATTTTAATCTGCGCATCCACAAAAGCAAAAACTCACCTTTACTTTCAAGAAATTCTGGTTCTCAGAGCTTTTTTTGAGATAGTAATGGTTTATAGTTTATAAGATAACGATGATAACACTAAGCTTTTGATTCTGTACAAGAGTAGCCATCATGGTTGCGAATCAAAACTTCTATTTGGTCTTCTAATTCTTTTAACTTCTAACTTCGTTTGGTAGTTTTCAATTCGCATGTTTCATGTAAGCAGGTGAAGAGTGAAGTGATGGATCCAGCAGACGACAGCTGTGACTGTGATGAAGGGCCAGTAGACATCAAAGAAGAGATGGACATTGACGACACTCACTACTGGTCACTCATCAGGAAGGCACGAGCTGACATCAAACGAGAACAGGTAACTCAACTCTATTCAGTGACAGGCGGTCTTTCTATTCTATGTTAGTTGAATATGCTGCATGCAGCATTCAACTTCAGTCTACCTCCACTTTTGCTGCACCTCTGGTCAATGGTTTAATTTATCCATATTCCTTCTAGCTTTTTTGTGTATTTACAAAGAACTCCTTGCAGATTATAATTTATTTCACTAACACAATGTGTTACTCCACCGATTGTAAAATATATAATTGATTCTTTATTTTATTCTATGGTAATTGATTTCACTATTCATTTATCTCTGAGTCTCTCCCAGTTCTTTACTTGTTAAATCTATAATTATGTGCCGTAGGTTTCTCGTAATATTAATTAGCTTGAATTCCGATCTAGTAAGAACAAAATTATATCCCAACAGATTAAAGCCTAGGCCTATAGGCCTACAGCTCACCAAAGTAAAATTCTCTGGGTTTGAAAATGATTGCTTCAAGACACTTTCATCTTCTTACTATTTATAATTTGTAGGCTACTTGATCATTTATATTATTTCTACTGAGAAAGTGAGATATATGCTTATTCATTTTTTATCTATTGTTTTCAGTGTGATGAACCTTCAATGGTCTTCTCCAGCAGTGATGGCTACTCCAATCTAGAATACAGAATTTGTGAGTTTTCTTATTGCTTTCAAGCTATTGCTCATTGCTTTCTTATAAGCTTCTTGTTGCAATTTCAATTTTTCCACGTAACATTCAAAATAGCAGGATTCTTCCTCATGGAAAAGTATTTTTATGTATTTTACCTGAATTGCCTTGTAACCACGATGCACTTGATGGCAGATTGCAATTTTCCTAAGATTTATAGAGACTCAATTCAGGCTATGAAATGACTGGATTGTGAATGAAATTTGCTGAGAAATTGAATGAAAGTATTGTTGAAAATGTTGAAGACTTGAACAGAGTTATTAGAGAACATCAGGAGATTCATGATTTGGTAAGAGTTTTTCATGTTAGTTATAATCATTATTATGCAAGATCACTCTCATTCAATTAAATCACCATTATTGCTTTAAAGTATAAAAATCTGTATAAGATTGAATTCCAGATATTGAACTGTAATAATTGAGCAACAGATAATGAATCTGGAGCTTAGAAATATGATTCAACTTTGTTTTCAGGAAACTAGTATTTTTGAGACTACTTCTTCCTCCCCCCCCCTTTTATCAGCACTCCATTGCTCCCCATAAATCACCAGATCATGCTCCTCCTTCCCCTCCTAGTCTTCCTCCACTAACTTCTCCCACTTCTGTTTCTCTACACTTCCTGACATTTTTTGTCCTTCAATTTCTCCTTCATTCCCTCTATTCCTCCTTCTTTGCACCTTCTTCTTTTTGTCTCTTTCTTGAACCTCTTCAATTGTACTATTCAGTTATCTTTTCATTCAGTTCATTCATTGTGTTTCAGGTGGGAAAATAGCATCACAGTGAGACAATAAGAGGGAATAGTTGACAATATATATCAGTTTACTTAATAATAATATTTTTTAGTTCAAGAGACTCTGCCAACTATAAAAACAATTTTCAATGAGCCATGGTCTCAGTCTATTCTTGAAGACACTTAAGGAGGGAATTGATAATGAATAATTACTAATTATTATTTGAAATATTAAACTGCTATATCCAGTGAGAAATATGGCCGCCATACTTTTGCCAAATTTTTGAATTTTATATGAGATCACTGGCAAACATTAACTATTCACTCATTTTTCAAACTTATTTAGAGAGAAACTATATAAAAAATAACTATTCTAACATTGAAAATTGTCTCTCTAATCTTGGTATTGTTTTGAAAGCTTAAAATGATGAAAACTAACACTGGCAAAGGCAAATTTTAGGTAAGAAGTGAATTACTCAACGTAACGTATGATTTGCATTTCATTTCAATGCAAATCTTGTGGGAATTGACAAAAGTATGGTGGATTTGTTTGAGCTAACCAATCAAAAGTGTGAAATCAAATTAATGGCCACACTGTTATTATACAATACTGTACAATATGTGTGCTTTGGTTCCCTTGCTCACAAGTCAGGCATTCAATTCAATTTTATTAAGATGGAAGGGAATGAGATATTGCAACTATTCAATTGATTTTAAATCATAATAGTTAATTGAACGAAAATCCTAATTAATAATGACATATAATACTCTGAAGACTTCTGCTACTGCAAATATTGACAACAGAATAATAGCTATAGTAAGGAAATTCGATGAATGCTGCTGTTCAAAAATCTTTTCCAGGGCGAGAATAGAACCCAGCACCTCTTGTAGCGTGAATCGAACCCAGCACCAAGAGCGTCTGGGCTCAAGTTTTTTGTAGAGCATCATTCATCATTTCCGTAATTAATTTCCTGAATTTCCTTACCAGCTATTTTTCTGTTGTCAATATTCGCAGTAGCGGAAGTCTTCAGAGTATTAGTATGACATTATTAATTAGGATTTTCGTTCAATTAATTATTAACAATTCTATTATATATTAGATGATGCTTTATAAAAAATCGAACTTGTACAAACGCCATGATATTTTAAGCATCTCTCAGGCTTTATTTGAATTAGTTCAACATTGGTTGTTGTTTTGTATAGTATTATTCAAGCTTCTCCGAGCTTCTTGATGCTTTCATAAATACTTCAACTTTCATTTGTCCGAGCTTAACCAATCAAAAGTGTGACATCCAATGTTATTATACAGTCTCTGTAGAGCCCTAGCTCATGCCCCTGACAATCGCCAGGTTGCCACTCGGGCCAGACCAATTTCGATCCAGGATCAGTACAATGCTAATGAAATGGCGGGATCAGCTGATTGAAAATAGTTGATCCTGGTTATGATTTCAGATGCTGAAATCAGCTGTTGAGAGCCCGGCCGCGGAGAGCCAGCCTCCGGCCCTCAGAATGACCGCTGAGCAGATGGCCGTTCTCGAAGCCGAATTCAACAAAATGAAAACCCTGCATGAGACAGACCTGGAGCTGCTGGCTGCTGAAATGGCTCTCAGCGAAAAAGATGTCAAGGTCAGACATTCATTGCTATTGAATAAATAAACAACACATAAACGAATGAAAATGAATTACCCCTATCAGAAGGTGAAAAATGACCCTTGCATAACAGTAAGGGTCAACCACATATGATGACATGTAGCGATGCATAGGCCTACATACAGTACTTGTCATCGTGAGGATGACATTTGCAATACTAATTTACTTCCCGTGATGCCATAGGCTAGGCGTACACCGGTTAGTCAAGACAAGACAAGACGAGATTAGTCACGTTTAGTCACAGTACTTCACATAGTTGCTTATGAAGTAACACACACCGATTAGTCATTGCATCGGTGTGTGCTGCTTCATAAGCAACTATGTGAATTACTGTGACTAAACGTGACTAATCTCGTCTTGTCTTGTCTTGACTAACCGGTGTACGCCTAGCCTTATTGTATGCGTACCGTAGATACTTGTCAACGTGTGGTCGCCCCATAAGTGATAGTCATCAAGTCTCAAGTTGAAAAAACGTATATGGTATTAATTATTATTTATCTACACATTTTTAAACCATTTTTAACTACAAAAAATAGGTCTGAAACAATAAACCTTGTTTATTATAAAACAAAGTACAGTGACATTAATTTAATTTGACGCTTGGCGTTGGATAGATAGAGAGATATCATTTCTCGTCGTTGCTGACGATGACCGTAGAGTACGATGACAAAGAAATAATATCTCTCCATCTATCTAATACCAAGCGTCAAATTAAATAAATAAAATCACTGTACTTGTTTTTTGCTTTCTCCGTCAGTAAGCAGGACTCTTAATTTCGTTTGCAAAGATATAGAACTTAATGGCCAATGAATGAATAGTAAAATTTATTATTTGTATTAGATTTTCAGATGGAAGGAATTAGCAAAATATTGCAGTATTATTCAATTATTAACATCAAGAAATTGAATAAAATTTTTATAGATGCTATCAAACTTTTTTATGGATTTATTTTTATTGTTTTTCACTTTTTACTACCGACATGCAGTCATGTTCTTTATGTAAGAAAACGAAATTTGTCTACTTACTGACTGGAGCGCTTTCGAGTTTCAAAAACCCATTGTCAAGTCAACTTTAGATTAATTTTTTGTTGGCCTACACTCAGCCTTCTTCAATAACCTTATAATTCTCCAACATCCAGTCTATTCTTTAGTAATTAATATTTTGCCAATATAATATTGTTGAAGTAGTATAATGCTGGTAATCTATTTAGTATAACTGTTCAAAAACAATATGAAATACTTTAAGGCTTCTTTCTTGAGCGCTACTCAATCGTTATAATGGTGTCGATTGAAATAGACCGATTTCAACTGACTATTTTCCTGTAAAAGTTTTTGATAGCACAATATTCGCATTCCGGCTTGATAATAATCTATTGAATGAAACTATTAATTGTTACTTTCTTTAACAAGTGCTCTTAGTATGCAGTAGTGATTGAATTTGAATAAAAAATTATTTTCACTGCGAAACCCAATCATAGAACAATAGTTTGGAAAATTTGAATCCATAATGCTCGATTCTAAGCTCTGTTTCCCTGGGAGGAATGCAATTCGTCATCGAAAACCGTGGGCAGTACCTAACATAGTGCTTTAGTAAGATGCATAGCAGGATTATTTTAACTTGTCATAAAACAGCTGATTTAACATCAGTAAACGAGCGTACATCAATCAGGTGTTTTCTGACAATTATCAAAAGAATCCTGCTATACTAAAGCATACAGCCTAGTTGCTGAAGCATAGCATCAAATACAATTTAATCTATAGAACTATTTTACTAATTATTGTCTTTGATAGCATGTAATGCAGTAAACAGTATTGAAATACGGAAAAAATCGAGCAACTTTTGAGATATTCTAATCACAAAATTGTCATTTTCCAGACCTGGTACACTCATCGGATAGCTTCATGGCGAAGATCTCAAGGATTATAAGACTGTTTTGGAATAATCTAGATCTAGACCATAACAATTATTCTGATTGAATTCAGTTTCTATTATTGATGTTCAATTGCAAATAATTTGATATACCTAAAATGTAATGTATCATATTACTGTGCTAACCAAGACCAGTAGCGTACCAAAGTTATTGAAGAATATAATGTACAAATAATTTTTTTGAAAATATAATGTACTTATTTAGATGAGAGCTATTTAATAATAAAATATATTGATACTCTATTTTTTTCATTAATTCACCTCATCTCCTTTAAATGTTATTTTGATTAGTTTCAATGTAAAATACGTCATACAGATACATCTATATAATTATATCAGATATAGATGAAGATGAAACAAAATTATGAAAACTAACACTGGCAAATTGAAGGCAAGCGAAGTGAATCACTCAACATAACATTTTAATGCAAAACTTATAGGAATTGGCAAAAGGTGAATGAATGAAACAAATGTTGTCTATTCATCATGTAATTCAATGTGGAATAGACAACATTTGTTTTATTCATTCACCTTTTGATATGGAGAAGTTCCACAACATTTCTGAATCAAGTGTGAATTATTGGCAAAAGTATGGTGTATTTGTCCGGCCTAACCAATCAAGTGTGACCTCAAATGGCCACACTGTGATTATACAGTATGTTATTGCATAGAAATTTGATAGTTCTTTTTTGTCTCATATGTCCAGTTCTCACATTGTTACTGTCGAAGATTATTATTGGCGGCTCGTGAGGTGAAGTGCCCGTATCTACTGTACAACACTTCACCTATTTCGTCGGCAGGAGCCGCCAGAGACTGGAATCTTATTGATAGTTTTATCATGTTATTTTTGCGAATATTATCACACACAACTTGGACTATCCAATTATTTTTCACTCCAGTAGCAGCCTATTTCTATTAATTTAAGAAACATGTTTCAACAGACTGTTGTCTTGAATCAATATTATCTCGGGGAATAAGTGCAAATTTCTTGAGATATTTAAGTACTTTTAAGAGATATTTGAATTCTGATGTGATAGAAGGCTGTATTATAGGGTTGTGGAATGGTTCGCAGTTTTAATAATAAATTAATACAACTGTTCACAACAATATTACTGTGTTTCTTTCATAGCCCTTATGAGGAGAAAGAAGAAGCTATCTTTTGTTCTGCTAAACTACAGAGTGGCCACACAAAAGATTCGTAGAGATTCCCGCCTTACTTTTAAATTCAGGGCCAACTTGAATCTACTCTCATTAATTTTTCAACTTCCTCTAAGCACATATAATGTAAATGATCTACATTATCTGTGCTTTAAGTAAACAAATTGTAGGCAACTTATCACTTTACATAGCATTTGATTCAAGCATCTTCTCAATTATTGTAAACAAGCTGTCCCGGCGAACTTCGTATCGCACTCTTCCCCCCCCCCCCAAATGTCCCCCCTCTTCTCTACACAAATGTCCCCCCTTCATGCCACCCCTCAAAAAATGTCATACTCCAAAATAATGCCCCCCGTTCATTCCCCCCCCCCAAATGTCACCCCCACATATCCCTCTTCATGTCAACCCCCTCTTTCCCATCAAATGTCACCCCCCTCTTCCCACCAATTTTTCTTTTTTTTCAATTTCTTCAATTATTTTGTATTTTTTTTTATTTATCTATTTCTTTTTATTTTTTTTATTTTATTTCTGTTCTTCAATTTTATTATTTGAAACGATAGAACATGTATTATACGAACGATAACTCATTCTTAATTGATGATTCTAGCGTAAAAAATAATTAGAGCAGAAAACCTAGTGCAAAAAAAATGGTTCGTGGCGGGGATCGAACCCCCAAACTCAAGGTCGTGAGGCCGAAACGCTATCCACTGAGGCTTGGGATAGCATTGCTAATTTTCTGGTCTTGAATCACGATCATCTTTCGTTCTTCGGTAGCCGGCAATTTCAAAACGTACGTATGTGAAATGTTTGATAGGTTAGGTCATTAATGTACTAATTATTTATTAATTATAAAGGGATTTTCTTATATTTTAATACATATTATGTTAACCAGTGCTGTAAAAATTCAAACGAATCCAAAATCATCTAAATCGGTTCAGCCGTTCTCGAGTTATAAGCGAGCGTACAGACACCAACTCTCTTTTATTAATATAGATCTTATGAGAGTTGGCCGAGTTAACCAATCGGAAGTGAGACATTCAATGGCCACTCTACGATTAATATTACAGTTCCTTTGTGACATATGACGCTCGGCATCAGATATCACTTCTTGACTTTGCAGATGATCGTAGAGTAGCCTAACTTACTATGGAAAAGAAAATAATATCTCTCTAATGCCAAGCGTCAAATTAAATAAATCGCAGTGTACATGAATCTACACTACCCTTTGTAGGGATGAGCATCGTTGTTACCACCGGATGTTCAAAAACATCCAACTTGAGTGGAATTCTCATTCCAAACTCAATGACGTTATACTCAGCGCCATCCCTGGAGCAACCACGTCCGCTAGGTACTGAACTTTACGGAGTATTTTAAACAGCTTGTATTAGGGCCATGTCATGCGAGCGCTGATAACGTACCGCTAAATTTGCTCCAACACCGCAATGGGGTTCTAATGGAGCATATCACAGGGGCGCTAATGCCGTACTCGAGTCCGCGTTAGCAACGTACGTTATGACAGGCACCACATGCGCTGACTGCACGTTATCAACGGACCGCATTTGCCGTCACATGTGCACGTTCCGTTGATAACGGCTCGTAAGACATGGCCCTAATACAAGTATAGCATTTCATAGGTACTGCTACAACTACCTTTCAAACTGACATCCATCTCAATTTATCGTATTGATACAACGAAAAAAATATCGAATCATTTTGGATCGATACACTGCGCCGTATCGTATCAACATAAGATCACAAAAACTATAGCAGGATTCATTTAAATTGTCATAAAACAGCTGATTGATGTACGCTCGTTTACTAACGTTAAATATCAGATGTTTTATGACAAGTTAAAAGAATCCTGCTATACCCCCGGTCAGCAGGTAACGCTACTAAACATGCATTTTCATACGATACGCGTATCGATATATTGACTTACGATACGTATCGATACAACGGCCTGTATCGGCCATCACTAATTAGTTGCACTGTAGGCCTACGCGATATCTCCTGAACGGAGGTGAATTTCGTGAATCCAATCAACATATTATTGGACCTCTCTTCAAGTACAATCATCCATGGGAGTAAAAGTATGATTTTTATCGAGAATTTTCGATTAATAGAAATCCCTTACGATGAGAGAAACAAGAATATGCAACATATTCATGGATTTAGAAAATTCATTCCCGATCAAGAGATTCACATACTAGGCCTATCATTTTGCACCTCCAATAGACACTTTTTCATGACCACTAGGAGAAAATAAGTGCATGTCTAGACCACTGGGGGGAAGAGGGGTAAATTAATTGTCACAGGAGAGTGCTGGCACACAATTATTGCTGTTGCATCTGTCAAAATATCTTATTCATAGTGCAAAGAAGAGACGAAGTCCAATGATGATAAAGGAGACGACCAAAAGGATGGAATAAATAATGAAAATGAGAAAAAAGGGCTATTATAGTGCTTCAGGATTCTAGAATGGAGGGGTGATGAGTGAATAATGATGAAGAATATGAAGGTGAGAATTGATTAAGGTCGCAAGCTATTATACTGCACTAAAAAGTAATGTAGGCTACGGTATGAAGAGATAAGAAGTGAGATTTAGTGAACAAAGAAAGCATAAAATCAGTGATAATGAAGGAGAAAGTGGGAGAGATAGAGGTTAATGTATTGTTCCTTCTCAGAATAGTTAAAGGTACAGTAACAGAAAAGAATACCTATAATGAGAAACCCGAATTCTAGAAAGAATAATGGAGGGGGAATAAATATCATACAGTTTTAATTGAATGTTTAGAAAATGAGAATCGGTGAGTGAGATAAGATATATAGTGAGTATAAGATATATAGTGATATGAGTGAGTGAGATATATAAGTTATTTATGGAACATGGAAGAGTTTAATAAGTAATAGATTAAAAGGAATATGCCAACTAATGTAGTAGAATTATTACGTTGATTGAAAAGAATAAAGGAAGGTAGGCTAAGAAGAGAGAAAAAAAGAATAATATTATTTTAGGAGTTGAAGAATTAATCTAATGAAATGAGAAAATTAGAAAAAGGATTGAGTTGATGGTACCTAACCGTACAGTGCGGCACCTACTAAAAATTAATGAGATGTAGGCCAAGTTACTTGTTGAGTTGAAAAAATGAAAATAGCCACATGAAAAGATATCATGGATGTAGCAAATAAAAATAGTAAAGTTGAAAGTTAGAATAGCAGGATTATTTTAACTTGTCAGAAAACAGCTGATTTAACGTTAGTAAACGAGCGTACATCGATCAGCTGTTTTCCAACAATTTAAAAGAATCCTGCTACAAAGAAAGCCGTGAGGATTACTAATGAAAGATGGAGAATGAAATTAATGTGAAACGAAAAAGAGAATGCTTGGTGTTAGAAGGTATAGGAACATAATTATTCCTACTTGAATACAACAATTTAAAATCCACTATAAAATATGAAAGAATTGAAAAATAAGCTGTCAAAACTTTTGACAGATGCAATAGCAAACAAAACACAAGAACAATACACTATAAAAAATATTTCCTCCTGAAACAGTTTGAGAATAGAAGGGGCCAATGGTCTAGACATACAATATCAATTTCGTAATACAGCAACTGAAAGTAGCCAGGTCCGAGTTAAACAATTCAACAAGACATGTTCAATAATAATTTAAAACTAAAACAGGCCTATATGAAAAAAAATTGAAATAAAAACCTAAATATAATAAGTAGGTGATAAAAATTATTATAGGTTTGAACTGAGGGTTTCCTCAAAAAAAAAAACACTCATAAAGAAAAAATTGAAAAATAATGAGGGTCAAATAAAAATTTAAAGAAAAAAAACAATTATCAACTTGGTTTTGAATTTGAAGGGAAGGTTCTTCTCCTAAGCAACTGAAAAGAAAAACTAAAAGAAAGAATGGGATTGTTGAGGAGAGACTAGCCTGGATAATTATTGTTAATTTACAATTTCACAATTTGAATTTTTTACAAGATAATATTTTAAGATGCCCTCTATAAGGATTGATTGAATGATTGAATTTAGACTTCATAGAACACTTATAACTTAGAGAATTCAAGATGAAAATTTGTAAAAGAAAACTTGATTGAACTGTTTAAATCGGTCCAGAGCTAATATCTAGGTTCAGGCCTACCTTTTGAAGTTCTGCGAGGTCCGTCCAGCTGCCTCCAAGTCTGCATCGATGCCTCATCAAACCCACCCAACCCCGTCTTTATTCATCATTGTTCACAACAAAACATTCACAATTCAATAGAAATCACAATAAAAAATACAAAATCACATTCAACACAGAATCAATGTCCTTTGAGTCTCGTTTCAAACTCAATTGCCATAAATAATCGGAAATTATCCACAATTCAAAAAAAATCACAATACAACATACAGAATTACAAAATCAAATTCATTACAAAATCGATGTCCTTTGAGAGTCTCCTTTCAAAATAAGTTACTATATCTGAAAATGTTAGTTTATGATTGTAAGTGGAACAAGATTCAAGTCCTTTCAATCCTAGGGCACACTTTTCACTTGAAAATTCACTTGTTTCATATCCTTCATTATTTTTCTTAAATTCTGCTCCATGGTCTTCCTCTCTTCTTTGTTTTAAACGAATGCGACATAATTCTCCTTTTATTTGCGTGTGTTGTCTCTCTCTCCTCAATTCCTAAAGAAGCAAAAAGCAAACATTCACAATTACTACAAGTACACACACAAAAAACCGATAAAACAATGCAATAGAAACCCAATAGCTGACAGCCAACAGGAATGCCTAGGTCCACTTGCAATAAAAAAAATGTTCACTGACCTATTCGAAAACCATCTAGTTGACCCAGGCTCAATCAATCAATGGAATCGCAACTATAATGCTTTAATTAATATGGGTACGAATTTAATAATCAAGGAGATATCACTGACAACTAACAGGAAAGAATGAGCCTACAGAGTTAGAGAACTTTGCAAAGTTAATGGAACTGTCAAAAGGTAAACCTGGGATCTCCCACTGAGCTAAATATCTAACTTAGGGCCGCTTTCCACAACGCTGCTTAAGCGCAACAGCTGATGCTCAATATTTTTTCTATACTTTTCCTATTATCCGAATAAGGCTTAAGCTAGATGTATAGCTTAAGCAGTGTTGGGGAAAGCGGCCTAAATTGAATAACTGAGCGGGATCACCCGCTGATTGCTCGATAGCCAATCAAATAAACCGCCTGAGTTCAATGGAAAAACATTAGAATAGAATATTTAAGGACCATTGCATTAGTTTGGTTACGTAAAATTACGTTATTATGGTGGTTAAATTAGATATTTTTTTGTGAAACCCAGTCGTTTGAATTGTTAAACATCATCTGACGAAGTTTCAATACAAACAGTAAGAATAATTCCGAAAATATCTGGCATCCAGCAGGAAAGCCTAAGCCCACTATGACAATGGTATCATCAGCACAGATTTCAAGGGTACAAAAAAGAAACTATCTATACAAATACCTGTATGTTACAATTAACAGGTAATCCTAGGCCTAAGGACTGTCAATAATGTCATTGAAATGACAAATTGTGACTAGCGCCTAGCGTAAAGCCTCAGAAAAAATAATACAAATGAAATAAATAGAATATTTGAGGAATATTAAATTTGTATTACTCCAATTATCCACTGCTCATTGAATCACACAGTAAAAAGACAGAGGGTGAGCATTCGAGAATATTAGTTTTTGAGCTCGGGATCCAGCCAAGTACTAGACTGACTAAAACGGGTGGCCACCGTAGCATCGACAAACGTTAGCCTCGACACTATGTACTAAGGAGGTGGCGCGGGCTCTCTGTGCTGCTAACCCACTAGCGAGGTTAGCTACCAAGAAAGCTTAATTAAGACCGGTGAGAACCTAGAGAGCTAACCTGTCGAGACAAACTTTTGTTGATGCTACGGAAGCCACCCGTTTTAGTCTAGGACTTGTCTAAATCCCGAGCTCAGAAAACGGCCCTTAAAATTATAAGAAATACCGTATTAAATCAGTGAAAATGAATAAATATTGGGAGAACTGACCTAATCCAACAGCTAAAGATAACTGCATCCTCCCCGTCACAGCTCACGTCAGAACTCAATCCACTCGACTAATTATTCAAAGCACTGAGTTTCTAACAGCTGCTGTAGCTTAATCCTCCTTATATAATTGATTCTCAGCATGAAATGAGCTGCGAAAGAAAAATTCCATTAATCAACTTTACAAAACATAACAACCTATCAACCAACAATAATTCACAAAATCTACAATTCTACAATTCTCTTTCTTAAAAATATCCCAAAGTAATTCCTGAAAATGCAATGTCACAATCAAAATTCAATACCGTACACGGTAATGTAATACAATAGTAGTTATTTATGCAATGGTTGTATTATGATAGCTTTTGAACGACAAGTGAGATAACGAAATTAAAATACGAGCGGCAACGCCGCAAGTTATTTCTCAAGAGTCGTTTGAAGGCTAAAAAATACAACCATTGCATACACCATTTTATCTACGACCAACAAAAAACAAGAATATCTACATTATCAATCTAAACTAAACTTGATTCAAACGACCACATTATTCTATTTCAATGTTTGCCGTGTAGGTTGGGAACTGTTCGGCTCCAGTGTTTTAAAACAGGATCAGATTGAACAAGGAACGTTTCATAATATACAATCTGTATCGTAATGAGGTCATTACGATACAAGTTTCATATGCCATTTCGAAAAGCTACTGTTTCGATTTCAATTATGAAACATTACAGTTCAAGAAACATTGCGTTATAACACGGTCGTAGATAAAAGTTATTATAAATGTAATAAAATAATATATTTCCTGAGAATGAGCAATGTCTGTAAATCAGTAGTGAGAATTCACTTCGCTCGGCGCTGAGGTGGTCTCAATCTTCAATAAACTGCTTCATATTCATTCATTTAACTCTGCTAACTGCCAAAGCAAAATGACATTTATCAATTTCAAAATAAAAACAATAAATAATAATGACAATGAGTTAGTAATCATTGAAACATTTTACAACATGTAGCCTACTATATCAATGGAATGAATTTGGCCTGCGCCATGCGGTTCAGATGATGCGAAAAAATATAAAGTCAATGAAACTGAGAAAGCGGGAATAGTATTGATTGATTCTATAAAATTGAATAATTCAATTATTGTTTGTTTTTCAGATTGGTTTCTATAGCAGGATCCTTTTAACTTGTCAGAAATCAGCTGTTTTGGTGATAATTAAACATTGATTTCGTCACAATAATCAAAAGGCTTGAAAGTCTAAGACCTTTAAAGTCTTTAAAAGACCTTTTTAAAGAATACCTTTCAAAGAATAACTTTTTAAAAGACCTTTTCAATAATCTGCGAGATTCAGCATTTGTGGGTTAAGTATTGTGATATTGCTCTTTGAAACAGCTGATTTATGACAAGTTGAAAGGATCCTGCTATACTTGAGTGGCAGATTTGGCGTCTAGTGGTATAGGACTTCCCACTACAATAATAGACTTGTGCTCTTTCATAGAATGATAGATTGATAGCTTTGTCTGAATCTTTGAATAATAATTATTTTGCATTTAACTCAATTTATTTGAAGCTGCAACTCCGTGGCTTGGCGGTGAGCAAATGAAATGATTATTAATTTATTCTATCAAATTGAACAATAATATAATGAATAATGACAAGAACATCATTATATGAATGTTTTGAGTAAGAAATTATGTTCAACAATACAAAATGGAATGAGATTGGCCGAAGACCTTTTGGGAGACAGAAGAAGATAAGAAAGATTGGGAAAAGGATAAAACAGAGATAAAGAGGGAATAGTCTTGCATGCCTATGATTCTATTGCATTGGACTAGAAAATTGTTATCAATTACATAAAGATCATTATTTTATTGTTAAGGTACTTACAAAGCCAAGTTCAACTGCAAATAGACTCACCATTCAGGGATGAGGCAGTAGTTATTTAAAATAAATAAATGAATTAACAGATAAATAATAGAAGTCACATAAAATAATAATTTGTTACTAACAAAACCATGTTATGTTCAACTGCAAACAGACTAGCCAATCAGAGATGAGGCAGGAGATGCTAGACCGAGCAAGAGGATAACTTGATAACGAGTATTGAATTGGACGAAATATTTTTAAAATTAGAACAATTATTTGATTGTTACTAAGAAAGCTGTATTCAACTTTGGTATCAATGGAATGAGATTGGCCTACGGTACATCCTTCTGGTACGGGCATATTTAATTATTCAACAATTTACAATATTGATACTCAATGATGGCCCAACACACTTACGCACCCTAAAACTGTTCCAATTCCAATTTATGAAAGCAGTCTAAATATCCAAAATGTTTTGCAAAAAAAGTTGGAAAGAGGAAAACACTGACGAGATAGAAAGGAAAGTAGTGTGTACTATATTATTGAATTGAACTTAATAATCTACTATTATTATTAATGGCAAAATATCCTTATCCAATTGTAACTAAGGGCCCGTTCATAAGCTCGGGATTTAGCCAAGTCCTAGACTAAAACGGTGGCTCCGTAGCATCGACAAACGTTTGTCTCGACAGGTTAGTGGGTTAGCAGCATAGAGAGCCCTTAGTACATAGTGTCGAGGCTAACGTTTGTCGATGCTACGGTAGCCACCCGTTTTAGTCCAGGTCTTGGCTAAATCCCGAGCTCATAAACCGGCCCTAAGAAAGACAAGTCCAATACAACTGTTAATTGATATGAAACGTAGCAAGTCAGCTGTTCAATTTTAGGCGGTTTCATTTTATGGAAAATTTTAATGGAATTAATAGCAATTGAAAACACAAATAAATGACTTACCGTAGTTGCTAAGTCCAGAGGCTTGACAGATATGAACAAACTGTGTTTGTGAATTAGTAAGAACTCACTTCGCTCGTGCACCATTTAGGCCGTTGTGATGGTCTCAATCTTTAATGAACTACTGCTTTATTCTCTTCTGCTCACTGTAGGAGGAGAGTTTCACAGATGAATTTAAAAATATAGGCTAAACAACCAACAATAATAATCAGCAAACCATTTTACACAACGCACAAGTTTGAACGATTTTTCTCTAGATCAGTACCCAATATCCAAAAAAATCCATGTCCCAATAAAGATAGTATTAAATTAACCAATTAGTAAAAAATTAACCAACTCATGAAGACACTGATCTAGTTGTCATACAAGTTAGCATGAATAATCAAAACTTGTAATAATTAAGGTATTTCTTGTGAAAATATTGCAACGATAATACAACTCACGTTTACATGAAAATTAAAACTTTGAAAACTCAATAAATAAGTTTTTATAGAGTATTTTTTGTTTGAGATTTGCAGAGGTGGAAGAATCGAAACTAGTTTCTAATATTGTTTCTCAATAAATCTATGTAATGACAACAGCTGCAAATGGATTATCATCTACCACAAGGAAGAACAGACCTATTAATCACCTTCGCTACTATAGAAACAATTGAATAATTAAACAATAATTTACAAAAGAGACTATTGTTTTCAAGGGAAAAAGTGGAATCATCTGTTTGGTGCCTGTGTAGAGTAGATTTTGGAAAGTTCGTGAACAAGTTTGAGTGGACCTATTTTGATGGCCCGGATCATTTTAAATAGGAAAAAAATAATGAAAACCAAAAATACGTAGGCCTACCTGTGGCGTTATCTGTTGGAATTAAAATTTTAGTTATTAAAAGTACTGAATTAGTTTCTGAAATCCATCATATCCCTCATAGATCTTAGAAGCTAAATGTATAGTACAGTGACTATAATAATAGTCATCTACAATCACTGTACAAGGTAGGATTTCATTGGTATGACTTGAGCTGCTGTCAGCTGCAGATAGTCAAAATAGCAACTATTTTTAAAACTAGAATTTTATTAAAGACAAGTGATCGGCGCTTTGCGCTGCACGGGTTGAGCTCGTTCATTTTTAAAATAAATTCCTAAACACTAACCACCTCTCATAGTTTCGTTTCTATCACTGTTGCAAATTCATTTCAAAATTTCCAACAATCAAACTGAACCCTACTTTGCAAAGAATACAAACAAAAGAGAAAGACAAATACTTTAATCAAACAGCTGATATACATGTGTATTGTTAAAAACTATGATTGTGTGAAGACGCTTCAAGAGCTTTCTAAGAAATTAGGTACTGCATAATATAAGAGAGATGTGAAATTGACTGGACTCACCTGTAGGTTGAATAGGCTGTGTGGTCCATGACAGAGGGAGAAATGCGACCGCTTGTATATATCAGGATACCCAGCTGCGTAATTGCTTGCCTTGTTTTCCCTCCATGCTCCACCGCAGCGGAATGCAATGAAACATTGAGAAAATTAGAATTGAATCGGAAGCCAATTATTAATAAGCCTATCTTTATACATTTATTATTATAATCTACTCATAATTTTTGTGAAATTTGTGAGGGTGATACCAACATAAGATCTAGTAGTACCAGAAATACTACTTTTAAAGCAGACGGGACCGACGGCTTAATATTAAACTATTTATTAAACTAAACTGATTTCAAACTGAGTAAAGTAGGCTACCCTACCTAGTATAAATAACTGTTTCATCAATTTTTTTCTTTATAAAGGTGGGTTTTCGTTACTGCGACAAAGTGCCGCAGCGGAGCCCGAACCAGCGTTGCCAGATGCAATTGATGAAAAATCCTAACAATTTATAGTGTAAAGTATTTTTGGGTCTCAACTATGATTATTATTTGATGAATAATTGATACTTTCTTTGAGAATCTTGTCGAACCTTATTATTACTATAGCTTAAAAGGAGCTTAAAGGGACAGTAACAAGAAAAAAAAATTAATAAATGAGACGGAAAAAATAAATAGGAGAGATGTCAATTGGAGAGAGAAAAAGATGCTAGCAACAAAATCAAACACGTTTATTGACTCAATTTCAATTAAGAAGTTGATTAACCAAGATTAAAAAATTAATTAATTAAACTTGAATCAATGAAACGATACTGAGGGATGGGGTAAGACAGTTAGCAGCAAGCGTACCCCATTCCAAAGCATGTTTTCAATTTCAGGGCTAGCATCATCATTCTCAACATGGTAAATTTTTATTTTAAGAGGAGGAAGAGAAGAATAGAGAGGGGAGGATTCACCAAAAGCAAGACTGCAAGCAACTGCAACTAATGAAATTGCATACGATTTCAAATAAAACCACTATACTGCAAGCACTAACAGAATCTACAGAATAGTAAACACAAAATACTAACTTTTCATCCAAAGCTAAGCTCTTTTTGTGTAGGTACCTTCTCGATAGGTAACACTCATCAAATACATTAGTCGGTATATTTGAAGAGTCTTATCTATAAAAAAAATACACGAAAATCATGCAACACACAAAAAGCAACACTGCATTGCAACTAATGTACAACAAAATCTACTAAAACCACAAAACATTAATTTTTCTATGAAAAGCAAAGCTTGTTAATGTGTATTTACTGAATAGATGAGACTCAACAAATAGAGTAGCAGTTCTATATGAAGAGTCTCAATTATTCAAGTGTTACACGAAGCAGTAATACACAATCTAGAAGAAAACTATGAGAAGAAAAACTAATACGTATGCCTACTAAAACAGCATAAGCACAATCATACACGTCTACAAAATGAATAGACAAGACTAGATAATATCTGTCCAATATAATGGGTCTCACCTTAGCTGGTAGGAAAAAGATGTGTTTATAGAAAAAAAAATGCCACTAAAGACAAAAATACTACTACACTCTAATTTTAAGCACATACATACGCTCTGAAATCTATCTATTCAAGGCATTGCCTAAACTAGGCTACATTGTAAAGTCGATTATTCAAGGAAGAAAGATGGGCCTATGAAAAGCATAAAGGGTAAGACACAAAGAAACAAATGAAAAGAAAAGAAAAACTGAGAGGAAGAAAAGGCAAATGGAGAGAGAAAAGATGCTAGCAACAAAATCAAACACGTTTATTGACAAAATTTCAATTAATAAGTTCATTAAACTGGATTAATAAAGGAATTAATTGATATTGAATCAATGAAACCATACTGTGGGAGGGGGTAAGACAGTTGCAGCAAGCGTACACCATTCCACAGCATGTTTTCAATTTTGTGGCTAACATCACAATTCTCAATACGTTATTCTCAAGAGAGGAGGAAGAGAAGAACAGGAAAAAGAAGAATTGGGAGGACTTGCTACAAAGTACAGACTATACCAGCAATACCGCTCTACTACTGCAACGCACACTATATGAATTAAAATTAAATCATTTTTCTATGATTTACAGGACAAAGTATGATTTTCTATGATCTAGGACAAAGATTTACTCAAGCATGGAAGAGTAGTTCTAAACTGTTAAACATTCCAATTCAGGCACTATTAAAATCTAGAAAGAATACAAAATTTGTTTGGATTAGCTGAAAGTTTTCATGTGTACTAAATGGATGGATAATACTCGACTAATACATAAGCATATTATTAAATGCTTATATTTTGGAGGGTTTAATACTTTATAGGTACTTGACTATAGGGTCAACAATAAATTCATCAATTATCCACAAATAACTGAAAAATAAATAAACTACCGTAATTATTGATCAATATTATGATAAAATTATTCATAAACTAAATTGCATGGCTCTGTAATCATTGCTACAAGTTTAAATACATGACATAAATAGAATTCTATTGTCAAATAACATAGGTACTAGGTACAGTTTCAGACATCAAATTAAATTAGACAACTTCAGCTTAGCTCAAGTCATAGTTTGGAGAGTACAACAACAAGGCACATGTGGGGATCACTCTCAGGAAGAAACCTAATGTCAGGATAGACTTAAGTGAATTTAAGTTTCAAAGGGAGAGCAGTCAAAAAAAGTGCTGCGAGCTCATTCTTAACATGCTACAGGGCAAGTTCTAATTATGTTACCCTTCTTTACGGTTCTAATTATCTACTAGAGCTCAACCCCGTTTTCATAATCATTTTGAAAATAATTGCAGTACAGGTCTCATCTGGTGTAAAATTGATGGAGATGTGGGTGGAAAATATTGAAAATATCTGAGGAACAATTTTTTAACATACCGTACACGTTATTTCATTTATATACATCAGAAAAGGTGATAGGTTCCAAGTTACTAGAATTTTAAATCCAAGGTGGCTGTGATATTGCGCAGTTATATTAAATTTGTAGTAAGTTATCATTTTGTTACGAGGTATCAAGATCCTTTCTACATAAAATTGCATCCAGTGCAATTGAAAACACAATGAAAACTATTTCAAATAAATCATTTTGTAAATAAGTTACTGTCAATAAAATACGGAATTACTCAACTTTTGTTTTGGAATTGCCTCATATAGGATTTATCAACGCAATGATGCCTGCTCGCTTGATATATCCTTTGGTAGAAGATGATTGCTCCTGCTCATGTGATCGACGTCACTGCAAAAAAAACACTTTTGTCAAAAAACAAGCTTCATTCATGAGGTAAACTAGACAATATTATCATTTTCTGTCTAGGATAAAATTCAATAAAAATAGGCCTACAATAACCTTTTCATTGTTTGTCAAGGAGTTTATGGTATTTGCACATTTTATCATTTATTAGCATTACAAAAATATTCTTAATAGAAAGATGCAAGTAGGGAAACTTTCCAGCCAAAACTCAAACATCTTTCAAGGAAGTTAGAATAATAATTATTTAGTTCTTAAGTTACAGCTACTCATTCGAAAGTTTCCATAAAGATTTTATTAGCTGCTAACAAATTTATGATGCATAATAATAATAATTAGGTAGTTATTACTTTATAGTGGGTAGTTATATGAATAATAATAATAATAAGTAGGCTAGTTATGAATGAATGAATGAATGAAAAAATTATGTTTCGTGATAGTATGTGATAGCATTAATTTATGTTTTAGAAAAGCTTTCAATTGAAATTTTTGAATTCTTTATATAAATCTCAAAATTAGGTAATTAGGCTATATGAAACATCACACACAAATCACAGAGACGGACAAATCAATGCGCTATTAATATATATATATATATATATTAATAGCGCATATAATATAATATAATTATATTTTAATATATCTGCTAGAGATTAGAAATGCTCAAATTGTATGCGCAACCAAGAAAGTCAGGTCATCAACAGGATTATGGAAATCAATGCTGAACCTTTGCATTTCAAATCGGTTGAATTCACAAAATTCAATACTTTTCATTTGTTTTAAAAATAATTAAACGCATCAAATTATCATCGTCTGTAGAGCTTATAAACATTCAACGCTGGTGTAACGTAAAAACCAATCAAGTCAGTAACTGCGAAACATTTTCCAACTCCTGAGTTACTAATGAACTGGACCATCGCTTATTGAATAAATTATGTTAATAACCTGAGATAAAACCATTTCATTAGCCATCAGGATATGGCTCCCTACAATGGTGGACCTTCGAGTGTGAACCATTCTCTGAATTTCTCTTCCAACTCTGATCTGAACGTGTGGAGTTGTCATAACCTCAAAGACACCATTAAACATTTCAGATCTTGTGTGAAATTCAAGTAGGCCGAGGGAATGACTTTGATAGTAAAAGGGAAGCAGCAAGACAATTTATCCTTTCAAAACAATGTCCCAAGTATTCAGTTGGAACGCTCATAAGGGACCAATTCAAGTAGAGTGGTCCGTAACCGAGGGCGATAAGCGCCGGTCTGATAATCCAATCTCAATTTTTGGATGTGAAGTATCGATAATAAGTAGAGAGAATCATAATTTGCAGCAATAATTTATGAAACATTGATTTTCCAAGCTTACCTCTGGAGTAGAACATGGTACGGTAGCCCGCTTGAATTTTCACTTCAAACAATCAACACAGATTTGCCAAAATCACCACACATCCTAAGTTGAATCTTGACAACAAAACGTTGAATGAAACAATAAAACATCACTTTCTAGTTTTTATTTGAGTATTAATTGGTTTATTCACCTGAAATAATTTCAAATTCACGAGCAGGCCGCAAAAAAAGTAGCCTAGTGCGTTCGCGTTGTGCGTTAGTGTTAGTGCTTTTAAAGCAAGGTTACCACTCTAAGCACACTATAAAATTTATCTTCCCTACTGAAAGATTTTCAATATCCATGAATTTATTAGATGTTTCCACGAGGAGCAGAACAGAAATATATTATTGTTTTATTTTTGTGAGCTGGGAAGAAAATGTTTTATTCACGTTGTCGAAGTTGTCAAACTACGAAATGTGACGTTGTGGGAGTTGAAAGCCTGGAAGGCACATTAAACGGCTCGCTTCAAAATTCATCTTATTTAATCATGATTGTTTTATTTCTGAAACTATTATAATTTGAGGACAAATATTATATTTTATGGATTTGAAATCCTTAGAAATGCAATTTTTTAACCAATGTGATGATAAATAGCAGTTTTACAATAGTTTTAATAATTTTGGAAAGTAGACCTATGCTATGAGTTCAATACAGATATCATAAATTCATAACAAATCTATTCCTAGTTTTCCTAATAAATCTACTAACTATTCCACAGCAAATGAAGAGTGGGAGCTCCAAACGTTCCAAGTGCCAAAAAATGAATTTCTCAGCAGTCACAAAAAACTGTTATGCTTCCTCATTCATAACAATAATGTTCTGATTTTTTGTATGCTCCTTGTAAATCCATGTAATGAACTGGTGGTATTATCCAAGCTCTGTCCCAATCTGTAATATTTAAAAAGAATAATCAAATATTTAAAACGTTTCAAGTATAAAAGGACCAGCAATTTGCACTAGAACGATTCAAGTACATGGACCTATTTATTTATTTTATTTTATTAATTGATAAAATCACAAAGTACTACAGTAGTTTAAAGGGGGCTATGATGCTACGCAATTGGCACTTGGAGCAATACAAGAGTACACAGCTGATGGACTTGGAGCACGCACCATCTAGGCCTAGCGGAATTAGCAACTAGAATAATTATTTTAGTGATGGCACTTGGGAATGTACAGGCAGATTGACGTTGTTATTTTGAACAAAATGAGCCGAAAACCGCAGTTTAATTTGAAAATGGCACTTTTTATGAAATTGTAAAGACGTTTGGAGCTTCCACTCTTCAAATATCAGTTTATCTATTCAGAACTTATCATTGCTATTTCTTACATTTTTTATTCATATAATAGCCACAAGAATCTTACTAATGGGCCTATTATTTTATTAAAATCTTCTTAATATTATAGATTTCCAATAATTAATCATCTTATACTACTTTTAATATTTTTCAATTATTGCATTGGTTTTGCACTTATTTTGTTCAAGTTTCATACTGACGCTATAATAGAAATCTTCAATTTTCCTGTGCTAGGCTATGCAAGTTAGAAAATTGGTTCTCAGAACAGGATTCTCCTTGAAATTCAAAGTTATTATTGAAATTTTGAACTAGGCGTGACATAATGTAACTTATTAGAATTGTTGAAAAATCTCTCCATAATGTGGCAAACCAATAGTCTCATATACAGAGTGTCTCAGAATTCTTTACCTACATTCTAGGCCTCTAGGGCATTGTTCTTGGGTAAGAAACATTTCTAAAAATCATATTTCAATATTGTCCAGAAGTCCTTATAGTTACCATTTTGTTTTTCCCACTCATTATTTTTATTCTAAATAATAGTTGAACATACGGAATTGAAACTTTGCACAAACATTAATGACAACTGAACAGAGCTACAAAACAATAGATGTTATGACAATTTTGCAAATTTGTAATACAAAATAGCGGCCATTTAAATTCTGTTCCTCAAATAACTGATGATTTAACAAGAATAAATTTTTTAAGTTAATGAAAAATAAATCGATTGACACCTTATTTTTTAAGATTGGACGGATATTAACTGAGATATTGCAACTTTATTGATAGAGGTGACGGCTTTAGGAATGCGGCTAAAGTCTGCCACAACAATGCTAGAGTCTCCGTCTGCTTTGTATGTTATTTGTATATAAATAATTTTTGTATTTTTGTAAATAATTTGTAATATTTTTTATGAATTTTAAATACAGTAAAAAGGAGTGCAACTTACCTTCAGGTGGTCACCTATCAATAAAGCTGCCATATCTCAGTTAATATTCATCAAATCTTAAAAATTAGGTGTCAATCGATTTGGTAACGCTCGGGGAACAGCCCGGAAGTTTTATAATTTTCATGATTTGTGAAGAATAAAAGGGTGAAACGGTTTTATGCAAAATTATTTAGGCTGCAAGCGGTTTTATTTCTCGCGGTACTCACAGTGGCTTCCAAATTAGTTTACCTATCTAGACCGCTAGAAAGAGCTCAAGTGGCCTCGGTGAAAGGTCTAGTACAGATTTCTACCACTAGGTGGTAGGACTGCCTCCTTTTGATACAGAGTGTCTGTAGATTTCTGCAGCCTTGATTCGGCAGTATTATGAATATTATGATTATGAGCCTCCTTGTCAGAGGTAATTGAGTACCTTTTCTGTGCTTCTTGTCTCTGTTCACTTCACTTGAAGTTTTTGGCTCGAAACAGGACAAAACATGGCTTAATGCTTGATTTTCCAGTGGATTACTACAGAACATTCAATATCCGCGGTTTACAAAAAGAAACTCGATGAAAGGACTTCAAAGCAAGTGAAAAGCAAAATTTACATTCCGTTGCAAAAAGTCTCAACATTCCAACTACTGTAATAATAAATAATTTCAAGAAATTTAGCAATAGAAGTTTCCTTGTGACGCGATTCTCAGAAGCAATCAAAGAACTGGAATTCACTGGCACCAACATCCAGACGCTGAATCATCGGTGATTTCGATGTAGGCCTACAAAAAAACAAAACATCTCAGAAAAATATAAATAATATTTGCTTAGTTTATAATTTCTAATGACACACACATGCAAATTCCCAAGAAAGTCTCGTAGTTACCTCATTCATTCACACTCCCATTATTTTCATCTAATGGCAATGCTTTGTGCACCTACTTGTTTCAGTTTCAAAAGATAATCAAGCTACATTTCCATTATATTCCAGGGGGGGCCACCCCCCCCCCTAGAGCGCATGACGTACTAATCCCCCCAAAACCATTACCTCCCCCCCAAAACCCTTAACCCCAACTCCGCAAACCAAAAAAGGAAGTAGTGGTGAGTTTACTAAATTTGCATGGTACATCTCAAGTTACTGGAATATTTTGGTTAAATATTTTTCAAATACGATTGGTTTGAAAACAGGCATTTTTACATTTGACTCAATGATAATCCAGCTTCAATCCCTCCCGGCTGTTCTCTCTGTCTCTCACTTGAGCGCGCTGATGCCAATCAAAGCAGGATTCTTTTAAATGTCAGAAAACAGCTGATGGATGTTCTCTCGTTTACTAATGTTAAATCAGCTGGTCTCTGACAAGTTAAAAGAATCCTGCTATAGATACATTATTCCACCCAATTTTGATTCTATATTTAATAAAATAGTTTTCAATTATGTGTCGTTTCACATAAATTAAATTTATAATAGACTTGTAATAAATTATCCTTTGTTAATTGTAAAACGGTAATCAGCTGATGACTGTCAGTCATCTGATTTTTAAGGTTGGCCATTATTAAATGCCATTTCATGCTCACTGCGATTCTGCGATTACTGCCTTCCTTTACTGCTTGCGTTCCCGTTTCTTTAAAAAAGTTCTGCGTTTATTTAAAACATCTATTTATTCTTTATTGAATTAACTTCAAGTTTTCTATATAAGAAGTTATAAGTATTCAGTATTCAGTACTGCATATTATTCATAATAATGGAACGCGGCGAGTTTTTAAGGTAAGCATCATTCATTAGAAACATTACCATGTTCTCAATTAGGCTTCTAATCTATTAATTAATTATTTTCAATAGCAATAAAGGTCTATCAAGGGGGAATTGTGACTAACAATGCCTATTCTTATTATGAGCTATCAAAATTAACCTAAAATTCACTCTGTGCGTCAGAAGCTGGCGCAAGCATTTGCTTATGGTGAGAGGTTATTAATTCAATAATATCAGCTTCAGCTATGATCGAATTAGATCATCTTTAAAGTCTACAATTATGAAATTATCCTTCAGTATATTGCGTTTCCATCATCACATACATCAGCCATTATGAAAAATTATCTGTTTCATGGTTATTCTGCTTTGCATAAGTAGGCCTATATATACTTCATTACTATATAATACCCAATATTCAAGTTTTCTTATTAGCTACACAACTAGAAATCAACTTACGTGCTTCATGTATCAAATTACTCCTTCCAGGTGAATTCACTATTTACTTAACTTACCAGAAATTGAAAACAACAAGCAAAATATTCCTCACTCACCTTTGAAAAGTTGATAACATTATATTTTCCGTTAATTCACTTTGAACTATGTTGAAATGAACTTGAATATTGATGCCGAGTTTCACCAAGAATGGTCATATATTCAACTATGTTCAATAACTTGTTAATAATGTTTAATAATCAACAGGTGAAAATTACTGCAAGAATTTGACCGTTAATTTTCAGTTGCCACAAATAATTTATCTGTCTGCATTGGTGCATTTCTATAATTTATAATAGCATCTTATCCGACTGTTTATGTACCCTATGAGAATACCAATCACTTGAAATTCATTATAAAAGATCAGCTGGAGTTTCCGTTCCTTTGCAACAACTTTTTTGTCATGGCCTTTTTTTGAAGATCGTCAAATTCTATTTGACCAACAGACCAAGGTTGTTGAAACCCAGCATCAGTCACTTTCAGAATATATTCTCCGCGCACTCACTTGTTTTACCAACACGTTCAAATTCGAGATCATAATATGCAGACATGCTCTCGCGCCGATGTCCTATTTGAAACTGATTTTCTATTCTATTTAAACTTGCATTGTTTTCACTTTCCTACTCCAGTTGAGTAATTGCTGTAGGACTTGACATTCTATAGTAACAACTTCTACTATTACCAAATATTGCCGCTAGGTAGCGCTAGTCAAGTCTGTACTGTCCAGGTACTGTCCAGCGACCACATAATGACATAATACAAATTAATTTTGTATAATGTGGTCGCTGGTACTGTCATTCATTGTTAGGGATTTGAAACTGAGTCATTGTGGACTAAACCATGTTATTTTTTGTTCTTCTGATTGACTGTTTTCTCCTTAGCCAACGGTTTTTCAATCTTACTGTAAAGCGCAAATAAATTGATTGATATCTTAATAATTTATTTATTTATTGTTACATGTCGTAATTGGAAGCAACAGTAAATAATTTATCAATTTTGCTTCCATAACACAAAAAAATTACACTATATAACATAAGATCATTTTAAAGACAAAAAGTATATGAAATAAAATTGAAATGAAAAGATATTATTAATACAAATTATAATGTTATTACAGACAAATGAAACATTACAACTGTTATTACAGATCGGGAAATTTAATAAAAAAATAAAATATTAATTCCTTAGAAACAAAAGTAGCAAGATGAAGTAGAAAAAATCCAAGTGAATAAGTATTAATGTACAACATAGGTACCTTGAAAAAGTATTATGCATGATCTCAATGTAAATCCTTTCAATTATAATAATCTCCAATATTTGATTTAAAAAATATTATTAAAAAATCCAATAGTTGACAATAGAAACTATTATTTACACATTTAGATAATCTGAAAAAAATTCAATGTCTATGGATATGGAGAATGGAGGTGCAGTGGTTTCAATATCAAAGTAAATAAGTGATTGGGCAATCTAACATACTCCTACCTTAGAAAAGTAAGATGGAAGATCTCCCTGCATATCCTTTCAGTTGGTTTTAAATAGTTCTTATCAGAATATCCAATATTTGACTCATAAATATTATTATTAAAAAAATTCGGTAGTTTACATAGAGATTATTATTCAAAGTAATTAAATATCAAAGTATTAAGTAAGTGATTTATTATTAAAAAATCTAGTAGTTTACATAGAAATTATTATTCAAAGTAATTACAGTAATATCAAAGTAATAAGTAAGTGATTGTACAACTTACCTTACAAAAAATATAATAAACGATATTCCATTATATTTTTCATAAATTACGTGATTTCCAATATTGATTTGTCATTATATTTTGTCACGATACAAATTCTGGCAACCAAATAAAGCCTCAATAAAATATTGTCAATGACCACTAAGTGCTGGTATTATAATAGATAGCATAATTAACGGTAAGCTGACCTAATTTAGCAGTACTCAATATTGATAAAATAATGATAACAAGGAAGCAAGCTCCGACTCACCACCAAAAGTCTCTGACTCATATCACATTGTATATTTATTTATATTCCTTGATGTTAATTTATGTAATCGAAAAATCCAAATCTTGAAGATGGCCATAACCTTCATCCAAAAATATCAAAACACACCACTGCCTATATGGATCATCTACTGAAAGATGTCAATGCCAATAAAATCATTGGAAAAATTATGATACATCAATTATTTATAAAATGTATAAATACTTAATCCACATATGTTAACTTGCTATTAAATAATGCATATTATTATTTGTACTCACCAAAAATATCATCCCAAGCCGGTGAAATAATGTATATACAGGTCTCATATCTTCGGTGGTTTCACGAACATAGCAATATATTTTGGAAATATTTGTTGTATATGAGATTATACTATTTTAGGAGTCAGTTATTTTATAGCATAAAATATTTGGATGTATATTAATTTAGCAATAAACTTTCAGTTCACCTTTTGAATTTGGCAGTGGAGTTGAAAAGTAAAGAATATTTTTAAAGGCATCTTCCAAAAATAAAAATAAAAATTGAAAGGATTTTAATGTCCTATATGTTATTTTGTATCATATATAATATATCGCATATTATTTAAATGGTTATTGTAGCTAAATGTTGGAACTACTTTGTGCATTGTACTGACGTCAAAAAACACAGTATTAAATTGACCAATCACAGCCCAGCATTTCATTAAAAATTCTAGAATGTTCTATTGAAAACTCTGTTTCCTTGAATTTTAGCAAGGGTAACTCTCTTCCGTTTGAGACTCCTCAGAGAGCAGTCACTTTTGAGCACATACGTGCAGTTTAACTGTTTTAAAATGTAATCAGTTTCATTTTCAATTTTAATGTTTTCAAGCTGTGATATATCAAGCTGTGGCAATGTATAATTGATTAAATTCATGTAAAGTCGCGGAAATGTTATAAACCATGGTCCAGAGCCAAGCAGTATCGTGAGATGACACACGGAATCCAATCTACCCCTGAGATGGCTGCCTAAACCACGATACGGTAACAACGTCAAGCATCGCCAATACTGTGAGTGATCCGTTTTATTAATCCTTTGGCCAAAGGCGCGAAAAGCCTCTTTTAAAGTGAAATAGTGGGGAAAAATTATCATACTGCGTGAAGCATAGAAACATGAGCTCATGGTCTAGTATTTAAGACATTCATAATTTTAGAGATTTTGTACTATCTTATTTGCCAGGCAAAATACCCACACCCACGCTCTACCGAAAATATAAATTTTGTAACAGGCTATTTATTGTTATTAACAATTATTAATGAAACTTGTAAAATTCATTTAATTGTTCAAGTTGTGTGTTCTAATGGAACAGGAGAATATACTCCAAGTTTTTCACCTAATTACTGGGTTTTCTAGTCGTTCTTGCACCTGTCTTGGCAATCCCAATTGATACATTAAATTTATTTAATTTATGAAAATATCAGTATCCTGGATGAGCCCTTGCAAGGCCAAATTTTGACATGCCCAGTCACGTAAGGAGTATGCTTAGCCAAGTGTGTTACGTAAGTGGATTGAGATCTTGTCTTTGATACGTGACTATAGTCCATCACTTAGCTCTCCCTTATCTTGTGACACATTTGACTATATTTGCTTGATCCTGACGTCACGGGACATACAACACAAAAATAATAGCGTTACACACATGACCCACAACATAGTAATGTTACACATGGCGCCCAACGTGGGGCCTGACGGAGATGTACAAAGTTTCTTTATTAAGAAAGCCAAAAAATTTGAACTCAGAATTCACAGAGTTGATGGTTGAGAACTTTTTGAAATTGAAAATATACCTTATGGAATTGCCAAGCTTTAATAAAGTAATTAATTAATTTGAATATTGATTTCATTATTAAATTATTCCTGAGGAGACGTCGAGGAGGAGTGTACTCAGAAATATCGCCAATGATTTAAAGAGATATATGCACTTATTGCTTCGAATCACACTCCGTGATCATTCAAATAATTATTTTAGGTAGCCTATTAAGAAAGCCAGCTTATTTAACCTTGAAATTAAAGCTTTGAAGGTACCAAAATATTAGTAGTTTACCAAGAGCATTTAGGTCTTGGGGCTTATTAATTTGTTAATTAATCTATTAATTTAAGCAAAATCCTCAGAAGTGATCTCATAGGCAAGATATTAGAGTATTAATTGTTTATTTATTGTTTATCTGTGATAGTTTGAAAATCGCTAGATTATTAATGAGCATTGAATATAGGGCTATTTATTAATAGTTACCATATATAAAATTTATTTACTGGTAATTACCAGATATCTATTGATTTAACTATCATTGCATGTTTATTTTGTGCGTGTTTATTTGTAATAAGTCTTGGAAAATTTATTGTCTCACTGTATATATCACTCGTCACTTAATCCTTTGGTCAACATTTCACTGCACTTGAGTCACTATCGCACTCGCGCCGCGCATTCATTTCCACGCCGCGCATACACCCTGCGCTGCGCATCTATTTCCACGCCGCGCCTACACCCTTCACGCCGCGTTCACACCATCGGACCGCGACATCCTTGGATTTCACCACTAGCCCAGCTGTCCAAATCCTAATTCACCATCATGGAGAACCTTTCAGCCAACTCATCTGTGTCCTACATGGAGCTGGGAGACAACAACACTTTGCGAGAAGTGACCACACCTAACCCCGAGGCAACAAACAACACTGATGAGACAGCGCCCAGGGAGCGAGACGCAGGAAGTATCACTAGCGCCAACTTCGACCCTGAAAATCTTCGTCAGCTGTCTTCTACCCGCCTGGAACCAGAGGTCGTCCCGACGGAAGTGCCTCCACGTACACCGTCACCTACCACTGTCAATCATACTACGCAACTCTCGCCAGATGAACTGAGTCCACTGACTTCCAGATTAATGAATGACACTCCAACCGATTTGGTCACCCTCATGCTCAAACTAAGTAATGACCTCAAGGATTCCCAAGAGAAACTGGGTAGTCGAATGGATAGTCGAATGGAGAAGATGGATAGGGAGTTGAAAGAGGACATGAAACAAATGAATAACCAAATAGAAAAAATGGATGGAGGATTGAGAGGAGAAATTAGAAAAGCTAATGAAGAGATCAGAGGCATCAAGGGGGAAATGAAGGATATGAGAAAGCAGTTAGATGACACTACTGTATGCCTCAACAAAAGAATGGATGACATGCAGGTGAATTTGAGGAAGGAACTGAGTGAAGATTGGAGCAAGCATGCGATTGAACTGGAAAACAAGGTCATGCAAAACGTAAGTGAACACACTGATGGATTAAACAAAACTAGAAAATCTTGAAAACAAACCAAAACCGACATACAACAGGCAGTAGAGAAACAGAAGACAGAGTGTGTCACCACCTACAAGGATTTGGAAAGGCAAATTAGGGATTCCACCCAGCCACTAGAAAAATCTATACAGGAAATCAACACTCAACTAAGCCTAACTAACACATCTCTAAATACCACCCAAATCCGAGTTGAAAGTCTAGTAACCGACATACAACAGGCAGTAGAGACACAGAAGACAGAGTGTGTCATCACCTACCAGAATTTGGAAAAGCAGATTAGAGATTCCACCCAGCCACTAGAAAAATCTGTACAGGAAGTTAACACTCAACTAAGTCTAACAGACACATCACCAAATACCACTTTTAATACAGATAAAGATAATAACCCACCACCTTCTACTAGTACGCCATCAAATACAAATGGAAAGCCAAATAATCCATCAGGGAAAAATTCCAGCGGTGACCATCACGCAAGACTAGGAGGAGAGAAAACTTATAAGACTCTGACGGTTCAAATTCCGGCAGCCCAGAGCAAAGTTAAACGGCAGTTGAGCAAGATAAACAGGAGAGTGTATCAAAGCATGCTCGATATAAAAGCCGACAGCTTTTGAGCATTATGCATGTTTTCATCCGCGGCATACTCGCTTCAAGCCCGCCATAAAGTCAGGAGATTGTAAAATTTGGACACCAAAACCTAACCTCTCTTGAGACGTTGATCAACTACCCACAACCAACCGGCCAACATAACCTAAATCGCCCACATCTGGTATACGAAAGGTTAATAAGAGCAGCTTCAGGACCCTGGAAATATTTCGTCTATTTGGTACGAGAACCTCGCCAACATTAAACCCTACTATAGAGAATGAACAATATCATTCCTAAGAACCACATGCTTCCGGTTTGGAGATAAACGAAAAAGTGATTTTTCTACAACAGGATTCAAAACCAACATGAGCCAGAGATCGTCCCAAGGACGTACTACGACGCCTGACCGTATTAATTACGCAAAATAAGTGATATTGAACTTTTAGAAAAATACACAGTTATGTTAATAAAATAATTAATGGCCAACGATCGCCATAGTTTCTAATCAAACCAAACGGAATCCTAACGGTAAATTATTACCAACTTCAAATATTAGTAAGAAATTACCTTCTTTTCCAAGACTTACTATGTTATTATATCATATATTTGTTAGTATTAGTAAATATCTGAATTTTTTGTTAGCTTCTACGAAGTCATACGTTATGCACATAACCAAAAAACACATATGTTATGATGTCTACTTGTGTGCGTAGACGATATACTGTACACATACGATAGGCCAAGGCCACACAAATCGAACAGCATGTATATATTCCCTACTTCACAGCTGTGAAAGTTTATAATCAAATTGTTATAATATAGCCAGTATTATTAAGTAAATTTTGTTAAAACTAAGATTAACACATATTTTGATATTATTATTGAATGTTTATTTATTTGTAACCATAAGTGTTTGCATGGCAGTGAATATTGAGTCAAGTGGTGAAACCACAGATTACGATTAGAGCCCTAGGCTAATAACTTTGTCAACCGATAAAACAAGTCGGCACCCATTTAAGTTACCTGCTATTTCCTCCAGATCAGTTACCGGAGTTATTGTACATCTATCCATGTAAATTGTTTGAGAGCTTTATTTATGTCATTTATTGTCTAGCAGAACTTATGAGTTTGAATTGTATTGTATTTTCGAGTGTCATCTGAGATAACCTCACATACCTTTTGTGCATCAGCGCTTGTAGAGATTCCTTCGGCACCTGGCATACTCTTTGGTTCGACATGTCGTCATCATAGTATTGTTTTAGCCGCCAACTTTTGAATTCTCATATCGCTCTTTCAGATGTATTATCTTTGCTCTATTTTTTCTCAGCTAAATGCTTGATTTTTTGTGTAAATCACTGCCATGATTAGATGTTACGCTTCTGTAAATCTTATGAGTAGGTAACGTAGAATGTTTCCGTACCGAATTCGAGTCGGGAGGTAAGCTAACATGAGACAGTTGTGTTCACATATTTTTTAGAGCCTTCTTTATGTTATGTGAGATCTTAGAAAATTTGCCTCGTTTTCTTTGTATAGTTATACAAACTCGCTCTATCTGCAGCTTATTAAAAGCTTATTTATTCGCTCATTTATATAACTATAGGGGGCTTCTGTCACGATACAAATTCTGGCAACCAAATAAAGCCTCAATAAAATATTGTCAATGACCACTAAGTGCTGGTATTATAATAGATAGCATAATTAACGGTAAGCTGACCTAATTTAGCAGTACTCAATATTGATAAAATAATGATAACAAGGAAGCAAGCTCCGACTCACCACCAAAAGTCTCTGACTCATATCACATTGTATATTTATTTATATTCCTTGATGTTAATTTATGTAATCGAAAAATCCAAATCTTGAAGATGGCCATAACCTTCATCCAAAAATATCAAAACACACCACTGCCTATATGGATCATCTACTGAAAGATGTCAATGCCAATAAAATCATTGGAAAAATTATGATACATCAATTATTTATAAAATGTATAAATACTTAATCCACATATGTTAACTTGCTATTAAATAATGCATATTATTATTTGTACTCACCAAAATATCATCCCAAGCCGGTGAAATAATGTATATACAGGTCTCATATCTTCGGTGGTTTCACGAACATAGCAATATATTTTGGAAATATTTGTTGTATATGAGATTATACTATTTTAGGAGTCAGTTATTTTATAGCATAAAATATTTGGATGTATATTAATTTAGCAATAAACTTTCAGTTCACCTTTTGAATTTGGCAGTGGAGTTGAAAAGTAAAGAATATTTTTAAAGGCATCTTCCAAAAATAAAAATAAAAATTGAAAGGATTTTAATGTCCTATATGTTATTTTGTATTATATATAATATATCGCATATTATTTAAATGGTTATTGTAGCTAAATGTTGGAACTACTTTGTGCATTGTACTGACGTCAAAAACACGATATTAAATTGACCAATCACAGCCCAGCATTTCATTAAAAATTTAGAATGTTCTATTGAAAACTCTGTTTCCTTGAATTTTAGCAAGGGTAACTCTTCCGTTTGAGACTCCTCAGAGAGCAGTCACTTTTGAGCACATGAGTGCAGTTTAACTGTTTTCAAATGTAATCAGTTTCAATTTCAATTTAATGTTTTCTAACTGTGATATATTGAGCTGTGGCAATGTATAATTGATTAAATTCATGTAAAGTCGCGGAAAATATTATAACCATGGTCCAGAGCCAAGCAGTATCGTGAGATGACACACGGAATCCAATCTACCCCTGAGATGGCTGCCTAAACCAGATACGGTAACCAACGTCGAAGCATCGCCAATACTGTGAGTGATCCGTTTTATTAATCCTTTGGCCAAAGGCGCGAAAAGCTCTCTTTTTTAAAGTGAAATAGTGGGGAAAATTATCATACTGCGTGAAGCATAGAAACATGAGCTCATGGTCTAGTATTTAAGACATTCATAAATTTTAGAGATTTTGTACTATCTTATTTGCCAGGCAAAATACCCACACCCACGCTCTACCGAAAATATAAATTTTGTAACAGGCTATTTATTGTTATTAACAATTATTAATGAAACTTGTAAAATTCATTTAATTGTTCAAGTTGTGTGTTCTAATGGAACAGGAGAATATACTCCAAGTTTTCACCTAATTACTGGGTTTTCTAGTCGTTCTTGCACCTGTCTTGGCAATCCCAATTGATACATTAAATTTATTTAATTTATGAAAATATCAGTATCCTGGATGAGCCCTTGCAAGGCCAAATTTTGACATGCCCAGTCACGTAAGGAGTATGCTTAGCCAAGTGTGTTACGTAAGTGGATTGAGATCTTGTGGTTGAGGCGTGACTATAGTCCTCACTCCGGCTCTCCCTCATCTTGTAGACATTTGACTATATTTGCTTGATCCCTGACCCACTATTCTACAAAAACATAATGTTATGACAATACATGACCTACAAAAATATAATACATGATTATTCCATTATGGCACTTCCATAACGATTTCCATTGTTACATTATTTATGATGAATCTGGAAATAATTCAAAAGTGTAAAATAATGCTTCTCTGGAATAAAGTTTTGATGATTCAGTGAAAATTTAACTTAATATCAAAGATAATAATCAATTAATTATACAACTAAATCCAAGATAAGATGACGTTATTCAATTTTTTTTTTTAAAAGCATTTATAAGTTTTATGTCTCAACCAATTTTCATATCCATCTATTCACAAATCATGTAGATGACCTGGGAAAACGTCTCTAGAAGTCGTCGCTCTACAAACTTAACATTGAACTCTTTTTAGTCAACTCTTCTTAAGGCATGACTAGCGCTACCTACCGGTGATATTTGCTACTCTGGTCTTCAGGAGTCCAAGTTCTGGTCTTTTGCTGTAGGCTACCAAAGTGAGGATAATAATCATTGAGGCATTTCTTAAGGAGGAATTTCAAGAGTTCTTTTCAGACTAAAATTAGTGCAGGCCTATTACTTAGAGTCACTGATCTTAACCAAATCAACATAACATATATAGATAATATTAACTGAATTGGAATAATTCCATTCAAAATTTCTGAATATTCCTGAAATACTGAACGACTTTATCTGTTACTATTACCTTCAATTATTTTTGATAATGATCTGTGATTTGAATTGAGTGATTACTTATCTGTTTTTTATATGTTTCAGGTTGAGAAGATCCCCGCGATTGGCGTGAGTTTAAATCAAATATTTTTAATTTCATCTCATGAAATTCTACCTCTCAATTATTATTATATTAAGAATGAATTTGAGTTTTATAAAATCAACCTATCCACGACCAAATTTTAGAATATTTTGTCTATGATTCACATTTATGCTCAAATAAAATTTTAAAGAGTTATGATCACACTAATCTCTGAAGGCTCGATTGAGATTGAATCAACCAAGTTTAACAAGCTTCTTCCATTACATTGTCAACTTATTTTGATTTTTATTATCTGATAAAATTTAACTGTACTTGAAATTCATTTTAATAGTATTTAATGGTAGATTCATTGTGTTTTCATTAGTAAATAGCTTGTGTATTCCCCTACAATAATAGACTAGTAATGAGATGTTTTAAAAATACTGCCTCATCCTGCAGAGTTGGATGAATCAGTTGTGTTTTTAACCGTCCACCTTGAAATGAAGGAATATATTAATTGTAGGCCTAACAATAAATGAATAGTCTCAAGTTCATAATTTATTTTGATTGAATTCGTTATTTTTAACAATTCGTTGTTCTTTGCAGCCAAAAAAGACAAGAAGAGCAGAGACGTGAATTTGTCAGGCGAGTTGAAGAAGCAAGGCGGGCGAGACTGGATGAGATGAGGCGGCTCGGCCTCATTGATGAGGAGGAGGAGGAGGAGGAAGTTGAGGAGAGAGAGCCGCCTCATCAAAGAGCCCTCCCAGTTATTGACCCTGAATGTAAGTAGAGTGGCTTTTCAATTCAATTTCAATTTCTTTATTTGCCAATCAGTTAATCAGTTACATCACCAGTCCGTCCAGTTCAGCACGTTCTATGCATGCGTCAGTTATTACGATGGACATATTACAGTAGGGCAACGATCGCATTGACGCATGCGTTGAACGAGCTGAATTGAGAGGGCCGGTGACTATACTCTGATTAAAAATGCTTTAGGATTGAGACCCGCTTGGCCTTAGTAGTGGACCGCTCTAGGCTAATGACTAATTGTTTGTTGATTTTCTTAAAGGTCATCTTCTGAGCAGACTTGACTTTTACGTATTCTAAAAAGTTCACAATTTTCTTTCAGTGATTATGATCACCTTTAATACAGAGACTGTATTATCACAGTGTGGTCATTGTATGTTTCGCTTTTGGTTGGCTAGCTCGATCAAATCCACCATAATTTTGCCAACTTGCATAGGATTTGCATTTGCAAAAGATGTTTCGAAACTTTGTTATGGACCCTTTCAAACCAATGGCCACACTGTGATTATCCAGCCTCGGTAACTTGTAGTACCTAATTGAATTGAATGTAGCCTATTTATTTCTCGCTCAGAGTGATAAAGATGAGTGGAGATGAGCTCAAATTGGATTGTCGTTTTCTTACAGATTTAGAAGGCGCAATTGTTTGGGGAAGAATGGGCAAGAGCCCGTTCATGCCGGCCCGAGTGGTCAACGAGCCAGCTACAGGGCAGTGCCACAAGGTAAAAAGTAAGTACACAATTATCTGTTTGCAATTCATTCACAAATTATTCACTCGTAAACGAGCCGGCAACCGAGAAAGTCATCGGGTAAAAAGTAAGTACAGCGATATTCATTTAATTCGACGCTTGGCATTAGATAGAGATATATTATTCCTTTGCCGTCGTACTCTACGGTCATCAGCAGTGTCAAAAAATAATCATCTCTCTATCCATCCATTTATCTATCAAATGCCGAGCGTCAAATTAAATGAATCTGAATATAGAATAGAAGAGAATGATACCACTGATCATTCAGGTAGTCACTGGAGATCAAGAGTTCGATCTCCTCTCTCTTTCACTAAGAGATTAAATTCAGCAATTTTGTGTGTCTTTTTCTCAACATTTGCACCGCAAACCTCTACTTGGCTCCATTGTATATTCATCTCCAATTCTTTGTCGTTCTAATATTATCGGATAGCTAATTATTTCATAGCATTCAATTTCTCAAAGGCATGCACATCAGATTGAAAGTGGGATACTCTCAATCATGTGATTTCAAATCTGGTATGCATTCCATGAATAATCGCATGTCATGAGATAATTAGTGGTCTGATAATATTGAAACTATAAAGAATTAAAGATACATATACAATGAAGCCCATAAGATAAACATGCCATAGGACAGCCCATAAGGTGGTTCTACAAACATGCAGTTCTCGAGAAAAATTGCCTACGCTACATGAAAAGTTTCTCGATTTAACATTTGAGAGATGGAGAAATCGAACTCTTGATCTGCAATCACTTGGTGCAATCAGCTGGCTCAGAACTTTGAATAGACAGAGAACACTACCTTCTATTCTAATTACCTTGGATCGACGATTTATGCATCCACATTATTATACAGTATTATATTTTATAATCATTATTCATAATAATTTATTAGCATCATTATTATTATATAATAATTACAACTCTATGCGATTCACTTGTGTAACCTAATTGTTGTTTTGTTTTCAGTGTGTGCGAACGGTGTAATACGGAAGTACTTCCACCTTATATGGCTCGGGGACGGCCGCACCAGTTGGTTGGGGGCGTCAGCCATCGCCCCCTTCGGTGTAGGGCCAGGCCGTCCCCTGGACAACCTCAAAAATCATATCAGAGCTGTGAGTAGATTATCCATTAATTAATTATTCATTCAATGTTTGACTACATGCTATTCACTAACTATAGTGGTTCTGCGAACAGTAGACCTCACGCAGTTATCTAAACTCATGTAGGCTACTCAGCTCATTAATTTTGTACAAAATATATCCTAACAATCGGGCATTCAGCAAAATTGAACTAAAAAATAATGTTGCATGCCACACCAATCTCAGCTGGCAATGAAGTTTTGCAAATAGAATCAATGCAATTCAAGGTTTTCTAACTCTAGTTTGTCTGAAATTCCTTACTTCAAATTAGTTTAGTTTGTCATAGAAATGTCAGGGTATGTTGATATCCTGATTTATCAAATTGAATTGCCAGCTCATTTAACGGACGGCTGTGCAACTGGCCGTTATAATAGAGTTTCCTTTTAATTATTATCTCTCAGCAGCAAAACTTACTTCATCAAAGTTGAATAGGCTAAATGAAGAATTTCTCGAAAAAATCCTATATCAGAGCGTTGTATCAATGAACAGTAACATTTTTTCAATGGCTGATATTGGACTTTTAATAATAATTATTATTAAAATTAATCAAAACTCAATTATATTGGAGCAGTAGATCAAATGAAATTTGAATATTCTGGCGTTTTTACTAATTTGCAGCATGCTTGAGTCGCTGACAAAATCGACCAAGTTTGGACATGAGGAATGAGATTACCTACCACGTTTCCCGTTGTATTCAGATATATTCTATATTTGTATTTTCTTAAAATGTGTGTCAATGAATGAAATGTTTTTTTTTTTGTAGCATAAGAATGCAGCCATAGATAAAAAGGCGGCAAGAGTGCCACCCCCCAGGAGCCGCCTGCGGGAAGTTTATGAACGGGGGGTGGCGGAGGCGGAGGAACAAGTCTGGGCGGCCTTCGCCGCTTTATAAAAGCCGCTACAGTAAGTCATTCATTTCTATTTCTTTTAATTCAGAACTGTCTTCATTGAGATCCTTTCCTACTCTAACTATTCACACCCTTCCTAATCGGATGCAAAGTAGACTTGACTACAAGCCAAAGCCATTTTGAATTACAATAAACCAAATTTAATGAGGATCAAGCATTGTTTAATTTTTGTTGCTTGGAATGATGTCAATTCCAGAGGATTAAAATTGTGAATTTTGCTGAAACTGATGCTTGGTACAATGATCTACCCCAGAAACTCTGTAAATGTTGAGAGATATCTCGATTGACCTGTGATAAAATAGAGTTTATTTCAACTGACGGTCTTGGATCAAACCGTTTAGTTTAGTGCATACTTTTATAAACTCATTCCTGATGCACATACACACTTTCATTTTCATACCTATCTATCCTACTTTATTTTCAACGCAATAATTCAACTTTCAAAGTCGATAAAAACATTATTTGGGTCATTTGCACAACAACCCATTATATTTTTTGCGATGATTCAATCACAAGCCAACCTTCCTTAAATAAAGTAGTTTCTACAAAATGCAGTCTATTTAAAAACCAATCAACTAATATTACAATGTATTTCCAATAAGATTTAGTCTCATCTTAACAATTGATACTTGAGAGAGAATTCAACAGGCTTTCGCCCAGATCTGTTCTTCCAATATTTATGAAAATAATCGTAATGTAGGCTACACATCACATTCCGCACTGAAGCACTTGTTTTGAATCCAAATTATCTCTGTAAATTATTATAATTCGCAATCATTGTAAATGTGTTTGTGACATTGACAATGTGTTTTTGTTTTTCAGGTTAGAGCGGCAAAAAATCATCATCATCGTTATCAACATCATCATCATCATAATCATCATAATCATCATCAAGTCTTCATCATCATCATCTACAGCATCACACAGCGGCAGCACCGGGAGGTTATTTTTAAGTTTATTTTTATTTATTTTTATTATAAGTTTTTTTTTAAATCGTGCAAACAAAGCAATCAACTGTCCTGACTTATAAATAAGAAAGACATAATTTCAAGTCCTATCTATAATAATTATCATTATTAATATTTAATTTCACCGCTCAACACAACAGTCCCTATATTTTGTGCTATTGCTCGCTGGCAGTTCCTGCTCCCGATTTTAGTTTCGATTAACATATTTTTCGACGTCGGTTATCTTAGGGATTAGAGAAAGGGTGTGAAGTAGTAGAACAAATATTTTCAGTTAATCAAATCAGTTCATTTTACAAAATTTAGGCTTCTCTAAAATGTCCAATATCAGGGTATGTTCAAAATTGTTTGATAAAATAGACAATTGACAAAAAGGTAGATTATCAATTTGAAACCAACATTTTTCATATAATAAATTTAAAGAATTTACTTCTATAAAACGCCATTTCAATTATTTAAACATTTTGTTAGATTTGTAGGTAATAATCACAGACATGTTATCTTTCATAAATATTTTGAGTTTGATTCATATTATTTATTATATTATGTATTTTGTGAGCTATTGAAGGAAATACTAATTGAGAAATTATATAAGAAAACTGCTATAATGGAATACAATCCTCAGGATTCCACAGCTATAAAAATTAAACAATGCTTAGTCCTCATGAAATTTGGAGTATTGTAATTCAAAATATCTTTGGCTTGTAGTGCATTATTTTCTCTTTAAATGAATAGTTGTCATTGAATATTCCTCTGGAGGAATCACTTCCAGAAAAAACTTTGTCTTCTTTCAGTTCTATTTTCATCCAAAACAAAAATACAAATTTCAATTTTGAAGTAAAATCTTGGAAATTGAATGGCTACAACCAGCAAATGAGATCAGTGTGCGATTCAACTTAATATATATCAAAACCAGTTTGAGTCTAGTCAGCATGATTTTATTGCAAGGTATAAATACTGCCTGTAACGGAACCGAATCGAACAAGAAAAAAATCAATCAATAGATGTTCTACTCAACATCGCTTTGGAGTAATGCGCTTCAGCTCTGTCAATAGTTGAAGAACCCGAAGAAAACCTTGAAGATTTTCCCGAGCGATTCGGAAATACGAAGATTATCTAATTGCAGCCAAATCCTCAAAGCAAGATGAGCCTTGAAAGCCAATGGAAGTATTGGTCGAATAGCAAGATGGAAAAGGATGGAGGAAATTTATAAGGATAAGCCAAGGCGATTCGACAATAAGAACCTAATAGAATTATTAGTTCAATAGACTCCTGATAAAGTTCCTGATGGAATGGAAAGACGCAGATGTACCACCATCAAAGCAGGTCACAACTCCTGTCACGACAATGAACAACATTATAGGGACGTCCGCAGTGAAAATAACTTGACATTTTACTCAATTTGAACTTTTCCAAGTTGCTGGTGTGACACTTCTCGCAAGTCATCTTTCAGTGTTATTGTGATAATGTGGAGTTATTAATTTTGTATCAGTGTTTGCGAATAGGGTGCAGTGTACAGTGTGTTTGTATCAGTGTGAAATGATTCTCTGCGAATAGTGGTAGTTTTTCAAGAATGACTGTCAAATGTATCATCAGTCACATTGAATATTAGTGAATGATTCAAATTCGACTTCAAATATCACGGGTGGAAATTATTCCGGCTAAAAACGACTGGTAGTCAAGACTCCCTATATTTTTCAATTCTAAAGAAGTAACGTTATTCAATTTCCAGTAGATTTTTAATGTGGTGGTGACTGGTGAACTATCAAAATATTGTCATACCTATCTCTTATAAGCTTTATCGTCGTTTTCATTACTGATGGAAACTGTTTGGAAAAGTTCAAAGCTTTCCCACTTGGCCGTGGAATGAAACAGTGGAGTTTTGTAACTTGGATAGGTTCTCTCTCATTTCAACTAAGTCCTTGAATACTGTGTTTGAATGTTACCGTCCTAACTCGGCAGTTTGATAGAACACAACAGGGTGCAGTGTCTCACTCTGATTGAAAATGTCGATGTATCGAATAAAAATATTGATACCACTGAATGAAAAAGTATCAAAGTTTTTTCATGCCGGTACCTATATGTTGATCTCCTCATTGTTGTAACTTGTACTCGCACCTTGAATGTTGAGATTGGTCTGCTGCTCTGATAAGATTCTAGCTCTGAGTTTGTCTTTTGCATCCTCAGTTAATGTTCACGATCGTTCTCAAAGTCTGTTGAAGCTTCATTGTGAATCACCAACTTCGACTGTATTTTATCGTTATTTTCATGCAGTTTTCCAATGTTTTCGACTTTGATTTTTTATTAAAGTTTTTATTGCTGTTGTCACAAAGGTTGCAGATATAATATTAATTCCATTTCCAATAAGACTCAGTTGTTTTATCAAATAATTTCAGTGGTAATGCAATATTAGTGGGCCACTTGTTTAGAGGGCGGTGTTGGGAAGGGGTCTGGGGGTGATGGGGGGGGGGGGGCGCCGCTTGCGATGTCACACAGTGGACTTAATACAGGCGCCGGCCGGCATCGCGCTCTCCTTCTGACTGCAAACCTCTCGAGGTGCAATCAGTCACTTAGTCGCGGCGCAAGGGCGGCCCGATCCCTACATACACATCAACTCAACTCCAGCCGATATTATTGCACCCACGTTCATCCCTCGCATAGTGTCACAATCCTGACACTAGTTTGAGCATTGCTACTGTACGTTTGGCAGGTACTCATAGATATGACGAGAAATATTTTTTTATTCCATCTTCATCCATCTGACATTCCATTCCCACCATCTTATCATTTACATTCTATTCATCTTCCTTTGTCTATTTGCCTCACTTTTTTCTCCATACCTTCAGTCTATACCTTTCCAACTATAGAGCTACTAAAATTTGGCAAACGAAAATTAAATTCTTTACTTAAAAATAAAATTATTTGGTTTGGAGTTGCTCTAAAAGATTCAAGAAGTTGTTTTCCCTAATCTTATATTTAAAAAATCCTGAATAACTTATAGTTTTTTTATGGAAAATCTTTAAATCCAATCAGTAATGAATTCTTCCCAAACATTCCCTGACATTATTCCGGCATTCATGTTACAATAATTGTTGAACTTCAATTCTGTACATTTCAATGGCAACATTTTCTCACAAAAGTTCATCTAGCCAAATTTCTATTTTAATAAAAATGAATTAATAAATTATTCATGCTGATGAATCTTTATAATAAATCCATGCAATGAAGAATTAGTAAATAATAATGTATAACACATGATTTTTTAATAATTATTTCAATAATTATTAAAAAATCGTGCAATCATCTTTCTCAATCACTGAAGCCTCTCTAAGTATTTGTTCTAAGCTAACAGTTTTGGGATAGTTATCTTGTGTGTGGGATTTATATTCCTAGTTTATATGTTCTGGTAGTAATTTTGGAGGAGTTATCTTGCGTGTGGGATTTATATTCCTAGTTCATATGTTTTGGTAGTAGTCTGGGAGAAGTTTTCTTGTTGCATGTTATTGAATGTTTAGTTGGACTGGTATTAAGGATGTTTCATGTCTTGTAGTACTAACAGGCTTCTAAGTGTGCCAGTTCATTTAGCCGCAAAGAGCAACGAGTGAATAAAGCATAGATCAGCATTGTAGCGCAGCTCAATCAGAGCTCATGCTGTGAAATAGTGGAAGACAGTTTAGCAGCAAGCGTTCACTATTTTGTAGTATGAGTGTCTGATTCACCTGCAAGTATATTTTCACCTACTGAGGTGCTATTTATACTATGCTATTTATCCTTTGATCCAACTGCTTATATCTCTCTGCTCTCAATCGTCTATCTGTTCCAGCATTCAAGTGATTGAGAAAAATGAGCTTTCTTTTTTTTAAAGGCACCGAATATTAGTTTCTCCACAAATAAATATTTATTCGTTCACAATAAACATGGAAGCATACAGAATCACTCTTTATATTTGCTATCTTATTCTTAAAAGATAATTTTGAAATAATTTATGAATGTGCAAATAATAGCCAACTTTCAATCTTTTTCAATCAAATTCAAATTTATTCTCAATCCATTACAAAGAAAATACATGAGCATATTAACTAATCTAACAAACTTAATTATTTTGAATTATCAAAGGATTACTTTCGATTTGAATTCATTTGAGTAAATTTTCAAATAATTGGAAAATTGATTAGTTTTGTAATCTTCAAAAATAATCTTTGAATAACATCTTTAAGACAATGCAGTTTCATGTTATCATATTATTTTATTCTCAATTCAATAAGTTAAACACGTTTAATACCTCTAATTAAATTTTAATAGCTCTATAGTTGTTAACTAGTATATTTTATCACTTTGAATTCCAATTTCGACCATTTTCATAGTCACCATAAACTTATAAAAATTTTTATATCAAAAATGAATTCATCTATCTAATCTTAGTACACAATGTCATAATTATCAATCTATTACACTCATCACAAACACCTCATTTTTCACACTCATTCTATTTACTGAATCCCGAACCTCTATTTCTTTCTCTCTCCTTTCACTATTTTCTCCTTATTCTCCATCTATTCTTTAGTATTCTTCAACAATTTTTCTTCTCATTCTTATTTTTCATCATTCCTCCACCCATTCTTCCCATTTTTATTCTCCTTCTCCTTGAATGGCTATTCAATCTTCACTATGTTTTCTATTTATCTTCATCTTTTTTCTTAAATTCAATTCCATCATGACCTCTTTTTCTTAATTGCCTTCTAGAAATCTGTTGTGTGTGAAGTGAAGTTGTGGTAGCTCTTCTTTATGAAAGAAAAATACAAAGTTGTCAAAGCATTATTTATTAACAAATTGAATTGAGTAGTATGGGTTCATGGCATAACCTGTCACATTTTCTGCTGTGCTGGTTACTACGTAATAACCGAAGATAGTACTTTTTGTCACTACCTTTTGTTAGTAGTCATCATTACAGCTGAGGATGTGGCAGGTTATGCCACGAAACCATGCTACTGTGTTTTTCAATTTGTTTATAAATAGTGGCTTGACAACATCTTGGTATTTTTCTTTTATACTCTTCTCTTCTCTCGTTCTCCCTTCCCCTTAGTAACTACTGTTACTACCAGTACCACTTTCACTTTTATTGTCATCTTCTTTCAATTTATCGTTTTCCAGCTTCTTCTTTACGCTCCTCCATTCTACTTATTCCTCATTTTTCTCTTGCTTGTTTTCTCCAATTTTCCAATCATTCCTGTATTCTTCAAATTGATTCGATCCTCCCATCTTTGTTCTGCTTTAGTACGGTACCTTTCTTTTCTCTCATTCAATCCCTATGTCCACACTTGGTCGATTTGTGTGTGCTGCACAGCATGCGGCCGATGCTTGTGTCGCACACAAAATCAAGCAACAGTGGACATAGATAATCTACTACAGTTATTAGTTTCAATTCCTCATATCTCATACACCTTATTCATTATACTCATTCTTTTCACTGAATCCAGATTCTCCACTTCTTCTCCATTCATTCATTCTATCTTTGAAAGTGTTCTTTCATTTTCTTGCTTCTCCTTCGTCTACTATCCAATCTTCACCTTGTTTTCCATTCTTCTCCTCATCACTCCACTTTCTCTTCTCCTCCCATTTACTATCCAATTATTGTTTCTCTAGAATTCTTCTTTTTTTTCTCAAATACAATAATTCAATAATCACCTTATTGTTCTTATCTTATTCTCTTTTCCACTCCTGCTTCACCAACTACCACAACTTCTACTTCTCTTCTGCTTATTTTCGTTTTGCTCTTTTGTTTGTCTAATTTTCCATCCATCGCTTTACTTCTTTCATTTTCCTTTCACTTTTATTTTCTACATCCATCCCTCTATTTTCATTTTTTTATTTATTTCATATTCATTTTCAATTTCTATTCCTTCCATTATTTTTTTATATTTCTCGTCATTGATATGAGAAGTTGCTTAAAGTGCAGTTTATAATGCGGATGCGCAAACGGTGTCTGTTTTGTGATACTATGGGGAGAATGGTTGCAACAATGTCAGGCATTGGAGTTGCGTCGATGCTGTGTGTGGGGGGATTGCGTTGTCTGACCGCCCATGGCTCCAGTTTATGGTTTTCGTTGTCGTTTGTCGTCAATGGAAGCCATAACTGGCACGTGACTGATTGTGTCCCGGGCTCTTTGCTCTTGGGATGATTGAGCAGCGTCTGTCTGCCCTGAGTCTCAGTTCACTTGGTGACGTCACTACGACTCTCTTAGTGAACTGCTACTTGTATTACAGGTACATGTACCTGTAATACAAGTAGTACATGTACCTGTAATACAAGTAGTAGTTCACCAGCCCTTCCTTCACCGCCGTACGGGCCCTCATAACACCGCCCTCGTGTTAACAAGCGGTCCGAGGGGGGGATTAGTTTAGGGTGAGATTTTTTAATGTTTGTCTATTGGGGAGAAATTTTATCATGTGATTATTAGGCCGAGGGCATGTTCCAGTGTGAAGTCTACCACATCTAGAACAGGATTTTTTATTTGTAGTCTCAAGACTATGTGAGTTACCTGGTTCTAAATCGTCTCCTTTATTTACTTTCCTTTCTTCTTTGTTGACCTTGATCGCTTCGACATCGCTCACTATGTTATCAGAAGCTTTAATCAATTTAAAGTTTCTTCCTGCTACTTCGGCTGCTGTTTAAAACTCAAGATCTCAATAATCGCTCTTGTAGCTCAACAAAAGTATTGTAGTTTCATCAATACTTTGCTTCCTTTTCGAATCCTTTGCTTCCTTTTCAAAGTTTGAAAATGTCCATAGTTACAATTTTCTTCGGCACACAATGCTTTCCTAAAGTGTTTGATATATTCTACACTTTCCGTTGCTAAGTCATCTTTGAATTATAGAGCTTCAGACCATCACTACCCAATATATTTTTCAATCTGACAAGCTAAACTGCTTTACTGTCTTTGTCTGCTTTTATTGCAACAAAATATATTGAAAATTCTTCTTTTAATTTTCAAAATTGTTCACTACATCACCATCTAGGTGAAGAGAGAATTGTAATAAAAGCGGATTTCTCGGTTGTCTTTGTACTAGACTTGATCACCGAAGTGATAACTGACTCATTGCGCACAAATAACACCTTCGAATAATTAACATTTATATTGACTTACCTTGACCTAACTGCGACTGCAACAAAGAAGCCGAGTTGTTGAAGCAAGGGCTATCTTTGTTTCTTTCTTTCGTGTCTAGACTCTATGGTGCTCTAGTGGTTGAAGGATTAGGTTGGACCGTAGCCCAGGGTACGCCTAAATCGTTTGTCTAGTTTGGCTCCTTCAGTGTACCTCTTGCAGTGGATCACTATCAGTATAACATGGTGCACCATTACTAATCTAGTCACAATTACCAAAAACTCAACGCCAAATGGTAACCAGCATTCATAAGAATAGGGTCGATAGAAAAACTTATTAGCAGAAAAAGATGATGAAGAGAGAAGAAAAGGAGGAAGAACCAAGAGAAAAATATTGAAACGAGAAAATGTGAGAAGAGAAGAAATCCTGTTGGCTGTTGTTGTTGCTATTCCGCTACAAAATAATAGAGGCAATAATAAAAAGGAAAATATATATGAGAAACAAAGCATAAACGAACCAAATGACAGATAAAGATGGTGAGGGGGAGAAGAGTAGAAGGCAGGTTGAGGACAGTCAGTGCAGGGATATAAGAGGGGAGCACTGACCAGCTCGGGGTCCGGAGGGTCGCGTACCTCAGAGCTGCTACTATATATATAGAAACAAACACTATCAGCCACAATAATAATAATTATCAATTTGGATGAGGAAATCTTCGTTCAGGTATTATATTGCACAAACCAAAAATACTCCAGCAGATGAGATGAATCTCGAATAATATTAAAGATGAAGCAAATAAACTGCTGCTGACCTTCAACAAGACGTGTCTTCTCAATAATCATCCATTTCCACTGCTGGTGGAGCGGTGGAGCGACAGAATGAGCAGCTCCACCAAAAAAACCCGATGCGGCCTCTTAACAACACTTTTGTGGGTGAATTCCTCAAATTCACGCATTGTTTTCTCAACTCTGAACCTTCAGGCTCTACTCACACTTGCGATACTCAAGTTGCGAAGCGACTGGAGTCTCGGCGACTGGAATAACAAACATGTGTTTTCAAATGATGACGCTCACCATATTGTCTGAACGTCATAATTTAAAAACACATGTTTGTTATTCCAATCGCTGAGACTCCAGTTGCTTCGCGATTTCAGTATCGCAAGTGTAAGTAGCGCTTATTCTAAAAGTATTCATTCATATGTATAATATAAAAACACAACTTCAACTTGTAACCTGTACTTGAGTTTCTTTCAAAAATTGAAAATAATATTAATTGTATTCGAAGTATTATTTTTTGATAACTACTTTTTGCCAAATTGTCATTTCAAGTGTTTGAGTAGAGATGTTCTTCATAAAAATTGAATATGAAAAGTTTAGCTTACATGAAAATTGAGTTTTCCTTCTAACAATAATGGTATGAGTAACACTTCATCTCGGAAACTTGTTACAATAATTATTATTTTTGAAAAAAATCTTTCAAAACAAACATGTCATGTATGTATTTTTTCTAATAAAGAGCACACACTTTTTTAGGGAAAGTGATTTCTTCGGAGGAATATTCAATTGAATGATAAATCCAAATTCAAATCTATTTATTTCAATTTACAAACATATACAATAACAAAAGGTATTTCATTCAATCATTGAAATAAATTTATAAGACCCACATGGGCATGAAACCTGTGCGCGGGAATGAGTGCAAAACAGTAAATTAATAATAACAGTAATACTAAGAATAATGAATAAATTATCTAAACTCATGCAATATATAAGATTTATATATCATTAAGAGTAAATTAAAACTTATCATTTCCTAATCAACATTGATAGAGTGTTGAAGATGACAATAAAATTAATTTAATTAATAATTAAGGTTAAATAAGGACTTGAGTTATTTGCAGATTTATAGACTTTTATTGCTAAGGATGTAATATTCTGAGGATTGTATTCCATTTTTTTGTAGATTTCCATGATTATCTCTTTTCTTGTATTTTTATAATTTCATAAATATAAACTATAGATTCATTAATAATATCAAGCCTATTTCTAGAAATACAGGGTTTTATTAATGTTTACCTTACTTTGGTCGATTCCACTTAATTTCGACGATGTTGTTGCTGCTGCATACTGTAACTTAAATATATTCAAGTCCAGTAAATAAATATATTCATTATTTTAAATATATCCAATTCAAAGTATTTTTTTCCAAATAGAAGTTTTATTCTTATTATTTGATAAGTTAATTTAAACTATGTTGATTCTGTTGTTTTATTCAGCAAGCTTCTTTACTTCGATTTAAGCTAGTCACTTATCTCAAAGTTTGATCATTCATACTAATTTATAACTTGTTCAACTATTTCACACCCTTCAATGATCTCTGAAAAATTACCGGGATTGGGTTACAAACATCTGGTTAGCCAAGTTAAAGATCAAATAAGGAGCAGGAACTGCCAGCAAGTCATAGCACAATGGAATGGCTCATTGAAATTTTTGTTTTGAAAAAAAATGGTTAAAACTAAAAAAAATATATAAAATTTAAAAAATATATTATCATTATTATTAGATTTTTCTAATAATAGGAGTAGGCCCCAAACAAATAATAAAATATAGAAATTTAAAAAAAACAAATTATCATTTTTATTATATATTATGTTTTGTTGTTGTTATTATTATCCGGTGGTGGCCACCAAAAAAATTATAAAATATAAAACTAAAAAAAAAAAATATTGTTTAGCCTATAAGAATATTAGTATAAGTAGGTTAGTATATTAGTGTATCATATTATTTATTTAATTATCATTATTATTAGATTTTTTAGGTGTAGGCCAAAAAAAAAATATAAAATTAAAAAAAAATTATTATTATTATTCAATTTTTCTTTTTTTAGGTGTAGGCTCAAAAAAAATAATAAAATTTAAAAATTAAAAAAAAATATTACCATTTTTATTATATATGTTTTGTTGTTATTATTATCCGGTGGTGGCAACCAAAAAAATTATAAAATATAAAACTAAAAAAAAAATTATTGTTTATAAGAATATTAGTATAAGTAGGTTATTATATTAGTGTATCATATTATTTATTTAGTATTTATTTAATTATCATTATTATTAGATTTTTTAGGTGTAGGCCAAAAAAAAAATATAAAATTAAAAAAAAATTATTATTATTATTCAATTTTTCTTTCTTTAGGTGTAGGCTCAAAAAAAAATAATAAAATTTAAAAAAATATATATTATCATTTTCATTATAATTATATGTTTTTTTGTTGTTATTATTATCCGGTGGTGGCCACCAAAAAAATTATAAAATATAAAACTAAAAAATTATTATTGTTGATTGAAATATTAGTATGAGTAGGTTAGGATTTATTTAATTAGGGTATCATATTATTTATTTAGTATTTATTTAATTATCATTATTTATGGATGAATTATTTCTCCAAACTGAGGATGGAAGAGTACAATGGGACAGTTGATTACGTTTTGTTTGCACATCAAAAAAAATTATTGTAGTTCTTTTTTGTTTTTATTTATCAAATTATCAAGTTGTTATAATTATATGTATTCATCTCCATTATTATTATTCTAGTAATTAAAGAAAAATATTATTGTACATTAATATTGTAGATTTAATTGTATTGTAGATTAAAACTATGTATTTAATATTGTATTTATATTATGTATTATTATGATTGTATTTTATTGTAGATTAATATTATTGAGTGACAGTGTCATATTATGTCGGTAAGGGCCTGGTCGCATACGATTGTGGTTTGCTTTACTTTACTTCACTTCACTAACAAAGCTACTTTGGTTTACTTCACTTCACTTCACTTACTCACATAGTAAATCTATATAATTCGTATGGTATATAGTAAGTGAAGTGAAGTAAAGCAAACCACAATCAAAGTAGCTCTTCTAGTGAAGTGAAGTAAAGTAAAGCAAACCACAATCGTATGTGACCAGGCCCCAAATGTCTTCTGCTGCCCATATACTACTCATTGGCCATCTGCCAATGTGCATTGTATAAATTAAAGTTAAAGATATTCTTAATAAATTGTGTAATTTATTATTTTTTGAGAATCACATGATTATTGTCTCAATGATAAGTAAAGCCCCAGTGGATGTGAATTCCCCTACTTTGTGATTTGAAATAATTAATGGCGCAGCAGAACAATGTGGTAACCCATTATGTAAAAAGTGTATGTCTTCCTTTGTGCACCTGTGCAGTTGTCAGCGCCTTATGCGCGCTCCGCTGTCTTGGAGTGACCCTTCTGGTCTTTGAGAAAAATATTGTAAAGCAATTTTATTTTCTATTTTGAAAAATCATTGTAGAGCTTTTCAAACATTGTGTAGTCAAACAAAGGTATGGTACTCAGGCAATGTACATGGTTGCACAAACGAACAATGTGATACTAACAACTTTATATTTATATAAATTTTGAGCATCGCAGACATAAAAAAAGCAACATTTAAATGAAAAAATGATTTTTTTATTGTAATATTGCACTTTTGTTTATTGTTAATTAAATTGTAGTTTTCTTTTGTTTTTGAACAAATAAATGAAAAAATATAGAATTTGTTTTTTCATTACTAAAATCCAACGGTCCAACCAATTCGAAAACTGCCACTTTTTATATTAAATTGATTAATTCTTAGTTCTGTTGAGGTCCAATGCACACCAAATAAAACAGAACGTCTTGTTTCGACTTAAACACAGAACGTATTCTAAACCGTCTGAGATATGTATACTACATTTAGCATTTTTGTCTATATATTGGATTCTTCCAATATATAGACAAAAAATAGACTCAGTTCAATTCTGTAACCAGTGTCGGATATAGGTCTAGAAATGTTTTTTTTGGTGGGGGGATCTGGTGTGGGTGGGTCTCAATATTATGAAATCTCAGTCAACAAAGACATATTTCAATAATTTGAAGAAATAATTTATTAATTTGTATGAAATAAAGGACCCCCAACACCCCCCCCCCACCCGCCAGACAAAGGTGTATACATTGATATTATTGATTATTTCATTATCATACTAGTAATTATCCATTGTTTGACTTGAAAAACTAAGTACCTACCTCTACTGAATCTTTTTTCAGTAAGTTATTTGAAAAAAATTATTATTCATTCATTCCTATTTTAACATGCTAATTTTATCTTTCCATTGCTTCTACTAATCTGGTATATTTAAGATACAATTTTCAGTATTTTTGAATACGGTATTTCTTGAGGCATATAAGTACACGATCAAGTTTTCCATCAAATTTCAATCCAATAGCGTAACCATACTAGGCCTACTAGGCATCCACTGTTATAATGCAGCAGAACATGATAAACATGTATTAAGTGTGTGGGTGTCTCACCAATTCAGTTCGAAGTCATTCTATTGGCAGTAATAATGTGATGGAAATTTTGTCGTACAAAAGCCTTCTTGCACCTGGAACTGTCAAAACATGTGAACTTCCACTGTTTATAAGTGAAACTATCTCAAAAAATCAAGTCTAAAAGCAAACAACTATTGAAAATAATTCTTAATAATTATAGGGATAATTATTATTCCTCAATTAACTAGATAGTGTGTTCTGGTTTAGTCGAAACATCAAAAACATTATTATTACCGTTGGTATCCTGATCATCTCTAAAAGGTTGCAAGAAAGCTGGTAAATAAATGAAGCTGGTTTCAAGCGCTTGCTACTGCTGTCTACGAGAACGTGCACATTTGATTCAGTACAAACTATTTTTATGTATGGTACTTCTAATTCAAAGTAAGCAATTATTAGCAAGCGCTTAAGATACAACCAACTTCTGATATGAATGCGTCCCAACACTAAACAACTTTAAACAATGAAACTTTCAGAAAAATTCAAGTCTGACAAGTAAGAGACTCAAAAAATATGTCTGGATATTTTAGTACGATTTGAATATCGCTCAATCATTATAAATGAATAAAGATACCTTGTTACTGAAGCTCGCAAGAATTGTGCTTTAGAACTCTTAAATTGAATAACCGAATCCAATAATTTCATCTACTTGAATGGTAAGATACTACTTAATTTATCTGAAGTTTTGAACCAATCAGCGGTCTTTTTCATAGGAATTTATAAGTCCTATAAGACAGCAAAAAGGCAGACAACCTCCAAGCTAGACATGAATAGCACGGCTTACAAAAGAATACATTAAATTTGAAAGATTAGCTTGTCCCAGTTTTTGTCTGTTTTACAAGACTTCTAAATTTCAATGAAACAAACTCCTGGTCTCATAATGTTATGAACCTTTAATTGCTGAAATGTAAGATAAATATGAATTCTCAAAATGAGAAAAAAAATGCTTTATCATCCTGACCTTTCAATTCAAGTATTGGTCTACTGATTAATCTATAGGCTCATCTAAATATTATTAAAATCAATGTAAACAGATTGAAAACTATATATTCTATCTCAATCCATGCAAATATTGTAGTGATACCTTGCAATCAAGCAAAAAAGCAGAGTAGTACACAAATAAATCTCAGAAAATTTCAATTCAAAGAATTCATGAAATAGTAGAGCCTCATTATAACGTAACATAATGATTATTGAAAAAATATAGTATATACCGGTATATCTCATTCTTCTCCTCTGGAATTCTATATAATATATATTTGATATTTGTTAATAATACAATTTTATTAATTTTGTAGATATTAGGCTACATTATTTTAATGAAAAGTAGAATGTGATAAGAAATTTGATAAAAATTTAATAAATATTATAAATGTTAAAACTATTATATTTAAAACTATAAGAGTATTTTTTGAAACTTTATTGAAAAAAAATAATTTGAACATTTTGGAATTGAATATAGAGCACTCAATGAATTCAAGTCCTTATTCAATGTAGGATGAGAATTTGAATTTTTTCTATTACGGTATTAATTGATAGAATTTGAACACGTTATAATGAGGTACTACCACAGTCTAATAAATACGTTTATATACATTTATTTATACATTATATTTATTAGACTGTGGTACTACTATGGATTAAAAGAGCATTCATGAAATAATTGATACAAGCTGTCCCGGCGAACTTCGTATCACCCTCTTCTCCCCCCCAATGTCCCCCCCTTCATGCCACCCCCAAAAATGTCATCCCCCAAATGCCCCCCTTCCTTCCCCCCACAAATACCCCTTCATGTCACCCCCCTCTTCCCACCAAATGTTCCCCCTCCATATCACCCCCCCTCCCCAAGAAAAAAATGTCACGAAGTAAAAATATCTATATCCACTCGCTTTATTGATGGAAATTAAAAGAAATCTGCAATATACTAATTTTTAAAGCGAGTGGATAAATATTAATCAATGCTGAAAGTTGTCAAAAATATTTCACCCGTCTCCGATTCGAACCCGAGAAGTCTGCGTGGAAGGCAGAGTCGCTATCCAACACACCACCGCGGTCGTCTTTGGGAAGACCTATATAGTAGCATCTTCAACTACACAGCGATTTCATAGGAGCATTATTGTTTGGACTGGATCAAAATGGATGTCGTGTTTGATAGGTTAGGTCATTAATTTACCAATTATTTATTAATTATAAAGAGATTTTCTTATATTTTAATACATATTATGTTAACCAGTGCTTTAAAAATTCAAACGAATCCAAAATCATCTAAATCGGTTCAGCCGTTCTCGAGTTATAAGCGAGCGTACAGACACCAACTCTCTTTTATTAATATAGAAGAAGAAGATAGAATTATACATTAACGACTGACACTGTTTTCCAAGATTATGGTGAGAGAAAAGGAATAATTGCAAACTTACAAATTCAGCAATCTAACCTACTTAGCTTCTGAAGAGTTGCTTCATATCTAATGTGACCAGACGTCCCGTTTTGAACGGGACAGTCCCGTTTCGTGAAGACTTGTCCCGTTGTCCCCACCGAACCTCTCGGGACGCTCATTTGTCCCGTTTTAGCAATTTATAGGTTTTTTGCAGTTTCAAGTTTTTCATTTCAAATACTGTATTCAAATGTACTACCTTTAACTTGCGAATTTTTGTCTTTTTTAAATATTATAAATAGCTTTTCAAACCCTAGATCACAGTGAAACAAACTGGAACGCTGTGGAATTAGAGGAACGGAGTGCAATTGAAGTGGCTACAGTTTTGTCTGATCTTCATCAGAAATATGAAGAAAGATTGTCAGACAAATTTATACCTCTAGAGCTCTAGAAGCCCGTAACTGCATTAAACAGATATGAGAAGCAGTTGATAAGGAGTACATTGAGGATACTATCTTTACGTTTTATGAGAATTGTTTACAATATTTAAACATGTGGTCTTAGCATTTCAATGATGGGAAAAAATACCACTGAATTGCTCTAAAAGTCTAAACGAAGTTCCTACATGGAAAAAGATCGAAGAAGGAATTGATTTGGTTGCTAATATGCTAATAAATTTAGCAAGCTGAAGATTGTCGATAGTGAACTTTTCGACGAAGTTACTTATCTAATGAAGTATGTGACACAAGAATAAATTTCCAATTGGGCCGAAAATAAAACTCCCTTGGATCAAAGATGGGTTAAAATCTTTTCACATTTTGCTAATCAACATGTCCCTGTAAAGAATTCATTTTTTTTATCTTTACCAGGAACAAATGCTCCGGTGGAACAAGTATTCTCAATTATTAGCCTAATGACTAATGACATTTGGACACACGAAAAATCAAAATGAATATGTCGACCCCTAAAGCAATGTTGCTAGTAAAATGTAACTTTGAAATGCCTTGTAATCAGTTTATAGAATTCCTTAAACAAAAAACTGAAATTTTAAAGAAGATACATTAATCAGAAAAGTATTAAAAGTAAGTACATATATTATTGTGTGATATGTAACCCCCCCCCCCACCAGTTGTAAGGCCGTCCCGTTTTGAGTAGGTACCTAAAAATCTGGTCACATTATTCATATCTCTCATCATCATCCTTCCCATTACCCACGCACAAGCTTCAAGCTTATGTGGGCATCATCCCTTGCAAAAAATAATAATAATTACCGCCGTACGTATAGGATATTAATTCTATTTTATATTCTGCAGTTAATTTCCAATTTTCAGAATCCATTTGTATAATTATGAGAATAGGGTTACTTATGATTTGTTCTATTGTGGGGAGATCATTACAGGTGGTTCGTAGAAGCCATGCAATACAAAACTTGAGTCGCCCATTCGTTTTATGTGGACTGCGAAACACAAGGTAGGAGAGTGATTGTCCGTCATTGTGTGATATTTTACTTTTTTGTTCTCATCATAATTCAAAGTGTTTACCGTGTTCGAGATTTTTACCATGATGAGATTTTCTATTAAAATAATATATTCACGAAGGTGCTCAATGCTTATCAAGATTGAATGTCTCCAAGTACCTATCTACATGGAGTCAACTGAGCCTCTAATGTCATTCATAGTAGAGGAAGGACGTGTACCTTGTTACCGCATGTACCTTGGGCACTTTCTTATAACTCAGATCCTAAATAAGGTAAAATTTGTTGCATGTATGGAAATTATTGTTATCAAGTTGGAGACACTTGTCAAACAATATGAATCACATACTGTTGATATTTTCGACATTAGAGCATCAACAATATTCAGAGCCTCACTTCTGTGGATTTCACTTTCACTTTCATGATTCAAGCCTGCTCAAGTGTTTTTCTTGAGTTGCATTGGGTGAAACTGATACTCGGAAGTATGAACTTTATTATGCTCTTACATCTATTTCGTTTTGATTTCATGATTTTCATAGAAAAATAAAAATATTCTTCAAGTCATTTGCGTGTAGCCTATCTTGAGCAATTTTTGGGCAAGCACACTTGTTGCTCAGTTCCTCAACTACTAGTGGTGTGTAAAGTACAATCATAAAATTCTCTGTAATTATTCTTTGAATAAATCATGCCTTTTTCTTTCATCGTGAATAATATAGGCAATATTTTATACATTGGACTATGATATATAATTGAAAATAATTTAAAGAACATTATTAATATTCAAATAAGGCTACTTTTTGCTAGGGATGATGCCCACATAAGCTCTAAGCTTGTCCGTGGGTAATGGAAGGATGATGATGAGATATGAATGGACCTACAGCTTTAGGTGGGTTCCGAACCACCGGAATGCGATTTTGAAGCTCATAAATTTTTGTATTTAGAGGAGCCGGCTATATGTTTCTTGTTCTGATAGACAAAAATTACCGGTATTTTTTACTGATTCAAACTATGTCTTTCACTCCAAGTAGCTTGAATTACTTCTTAAATGATAGGCCTATAATATAATAATAAGTAAAGAACCTATGGTGAAGTTAATATATTATTTCTAGCCTGACACAAGCAAATCTCAATTTCACCCGAATTCAGTATTTTTTCATAAAAATGTTGTTATAATGAATAGTGTATGAAATTTTATATTTTTTTAATTAGTGTATTGTCATTTGTATTAGTTATAACAGAGTATATGTGAATGTGTGAAAAATAATTAGTTCTTATTCAATATAGAAGGTTGAACCAATGGGTTGAACCAAGGTTGAACAATCATCATTTTAAGTTAAAATAGAATAGCTTATTAGTCCTTGATGACTAGGTGCTATAGTAACAATGAAGAAAAAAAATTATATTAGGCTACCAGAATATATCTACAATTTGTATTTTATGAGAGGATGTTCCTATGATGAAGCTAATATATTATTTCTAGCCTGGACATGAGCAAATCTTATTTTCATCTGAATTTTGTAATTTCTTATAAAAATGATTTTATATTGCATTAACAATGAAATTTCAGATAAAACTGTATTTGATTGATTTTTTTTCATATCTTTTCAAGTCATTTTACTAGTCATCTATTAAGTAGGTGCTCAAGGTACAATTTCAAGCTGCTCAAGGTATATTGTACCTTGGGCAGGAAAACTCATTTTCTGCAAGTGAGAAAAAAAATTCTTTGTGAAAGTAGATGAGTTGAAGTAGAGTCCACGTGCACGTGTTGAGAAAGCACCTCTGATATATTACAGTACGGTACCTACCTAAAAAAAAATATTTTGGAAAAACTGCCCAAGGTACACGTCCTTCCCCTACAGACTACAGTATTGAAACTTAGAAACTGAATCTTCAAATAAAAACTTAATCATCTAGATTGAAATACCATGCTTGGCATTTGCATTATATTTAAATTTATCATAATATTATCCATTTATATCGAATTTAATTTTAAAGCATCAGTAAATAAATATCGAATCTTTCTCTGAAGCTTCATTAAATCAAATCTAAAATAATAATTGATTCAATTAATGACAAGTTCAATTTCCTTTAAATTGTTATTGAAAAGATTTCCTTGAATACTAATCTTAATCGTGCTATCGTGCTTGAAAAAATTATTATAATACCGTACCGGTAGTTCATTTCTCCCTCATTTTGTTTGCTGAGTCTGTGTTTTCTACAGTCTTTATTCAAATTTTTGTGTAAGTTTTGAGATGCAGTCTCGTATACCTCTATCCTTTTTCTCCAGTTCAATAGAAATTGTGATGTTCCTTGAATAAGTTCGTCACCTACATTTAAAGGTTTGAATTAGGATGGATTATTCAAATAGCAGTCATATCGCCAAATCTGATTAGATTCAACCAAATTTAATTTGTGTCTATATAGGGGTCTCCACCTTGTTGAATGTGTCATGTGTAACGGTGATTATTGTGAACTTTGGTTTTAGATGAGTTCCAAACCACGGGGTGAGTGATGAAATGCTTAATTGGATGAGAGCCAAATATAAAATCATTCAGTAGTAAAAAAATTATAAAGTCATAACCGTACACAATAACAATTATAGGCTATTAAAAGCTCACTTATTTTAGAATATTAGAAATTTTTATTGAATTACTAACTATTAATTTTAATTTTCATAAAGATGGAAGGAAATGAGACATTGCAACTATGCAGTTGCTGTTAAATCATAATAATAAATTGAACGAAATTCCTAATTAATGCCATATAATATTCTGAAGACTCTGCTATTTGCAAATATTGACAACAGATTAATATGGCTAGTAAGGAAATTCGATGAACGCTACTGCACAATAAACTTTCTCCCCGGGCGGAAATCGAACCCAGCACCTCTGGTTTGCCGGACCAGCGCCTTAACCACTTGACCACCGGAGATATCTTCTGTATAGTTATTATGATTTAACAGCAACTGCATAGTTGCAATGTCTCATTTCCTTCCATTTTTATATTATCTGGCTAAAAGGCGCCGGTCCGGCAAACCAGAGGTGCCAAGATTACTAGACAAAAGGTTAAGCCATCGTTGGTATAAGACGCAAAGTGGAGGGGGAACGCCAGCGTGACGTCACTTGAATCACAAAATCCAGACAGTAACTTGTTTTCGTATACCGTTCACTCAACTCTGCTTTGAATAAATCGTCGTTAACCCTCTTAGAATTGAGTTAGAATTTTCAAATTCACAGTACTTGAAGTGCATAAATCACTGATTCTAATGGTGTAATTAAATATACCGATTTCAAGTTTATTCAACTCCTATGAGAAGAAAAAGTAAACAGATTTTCACACATCTGAAAACGTGACATGAAAAAGTTAGTAAGCGAGGAATTTTCACATTTCTATGGTAGGCAAGTTTTGTTAGCGGGAAAGTTGTAGTGTAGTAAAAAAGATGAATTTAATTTTTCATTTGAACATTTTTCCTCTACGACCAGCCGTTCTCCTGATATTGTCGGCGGAACGTAGGCGAAACCACCAAAGGCAAAAACCATCGATTTGCTACTATACATGGTCATAATTTACTCAAAGTAGCCTAATCATATACGTTACTCACAAAGAACGAAGAAGTAAGCATTGATGATTAATCATAATATGAATGATTAAATAATGATTTCATGATTAATTAATCCACATTGAATTAAGTGTAATAAATACAATTATTATTAAACTACCGTATTAATAAGATGGTATATAAACTTACAATCGGAAGGCACTTCAATTTTGTGTTGCACAGGAACTGTCTCACAGGAATTATTTCACTCTAATAACTTGTAAAATTATATTTGTCTTCTATTTCGATCACTGGTACTCGATTTCGGTAGCACAAAAGATAGTAGCATGATATCTAAACCTACATGAAATAATAATGTGTTCATCATTTACACAACTACATCTGAATAAAGTCTACATATTTATATTTAAAACTTTGATGAATTTGAAAACTGAATTTTTTTCCTCTTGTTTCTTCATTCTTCACTTTCCATTCTTTGTTTCTCATTCATGTAATTAAGTCTAATTTAATGTTCTCGTACGTGCAAATTTCTTTATTCTGTCATTCACTTGGGGGAATGTTTTCTTTAGAATTTTTAAATAGCTTACAATCACCCTACTGTTTTTTGAAACTGTATTCCCATGAATCCTCATGGATATATCATTCGCTTGATGTATTATTCTCGAAAATTCATCAGTAGGACATGTTAAACTCCCTCAACTCAGAGATTCAATCCAATCACTGTTGAAGTACATAGATTCTTTGAACTGGACATCAGTCTCTTTATGAATAAAAATAAAAATAAAAAAAGTCTCTTTATAAAATAAAAATATCCTGCAACATATTTTAGGGCTTTTTCTTCTTCTTCTTCTCGATAAAACCGATGAATTGCAATCATAAACCGATGAATAGCAATCATAATTTGCACTGAGCACGTGCTGGACTGGGGCATTTTGACTGAAGTTGTGATTCAGCGTACGTCATCGATGCAGTCCCCCCACTTCAACGGCTTGTGGACAGAAATAGCATAAGCGATGGTTGAACCTTTTGTCTAGTAATCTTGCAGAGGTGCTGGGTTCGATTCCCGCCCGGGGAGAAAGTTTTTTGTGCAGTAGCGTTCATCGAATTTCTTTACCAGCTATTAATCTGTTGTCAATATTTGCAAATAGCAAAGTCTTCAGAATATTATATGGCATTAATTAGGAATTTCGTTCAATTAATTATTATTAAATTTTCACTTCAAATCTTTCATCCAGCTGTCTTATTGTTGCAATTTTTAAACTCAGCTTCCAATTCTTTAATTGCCACCATCCGCTGGTTCGGAACCCACCTAAAGCTAGCAGCAGAGTGTCCATCACTTTTGCACCGAACATGAACTGAAGTGACAAGATGGGACTACTCACCTCCATTCAAGGGGTCATGGGTTCGATTCCTAGTCCATGTCTGGTATTTTTTGTGTAGACTAGAACGTAGTAAGGCTTTATCATTCACGCCTAAGCACAAGTCAGATATGTATGTGGGCATCAGAAGCATAAAAAAATCATGGATTGGTGGTCATTAGGTCACTACGACTGTAATAATGTGAGCAATGTTTGATAAGATATGCCTAAGGTAGGTATTTTACCTAGCAGGTAAAATAATGTATTATAAAAGGTAATTGTTGATGCATTTGCATTGTTAATATTAAGTGGATTGCTGAATATTTTTCTGTGATGCTTGGGATTTCGAACTCTTTTATTACAAAGTGACTGATACTGTATTACAAGATGCATTTGATGATTTGATGGCAAATCATTGTGTCAACATCTATGGTTCTACAGTAGTATTATTTTAATTTGGCGGATGGCATTAGAGATGCCCTATCTATTCTTGCTGACGTTGCTGATGACGGAATAGTCCGATAGCAAAAAATAATACAGAACTGTATCTCTTATCCATCTATCTAATGACATCCGCCAAATTAAATGAATATTACTTCAGTACAGATACAGTCTGTCTTCAGTTTTAGCGGTTCAAATATTTTGATACAGATACTGTAACTCACTCATGGGCGCCCATACACGGGGGCAGGGGGGCCGTGCCCTCCCCCCCCCCTAGCTTTTAGTGAAAGAAAAAATGTAGTATCAAAAAAATTATAATTCAGTCATTTTCAAATACAAATTTGGAACAAAAAAATAAATAGTAAATTATAATATTTAATGCAGGTCAATAAAGGGTGAGGTATATCTGAATCACAAACAGCAATCTGTGTAAAATGTTTGAGTGGATTCAACGTTTTCATTATAATATGTAAAAAATGTATTTTAAGAAAAGTTAAAAACACGCTATTCTAGCTCAAATTTTTACAAATTTTCCGGGGGGGGGCGGAACCATCTCCTTCCTTGGGAGGTATTCCATACCATCAAACCCCCCGGAAGGTCACGTCTAGACGCCCCCCCCCCCTTACAAATGTTTGTATAGGCGCGACCGTGACTGTACTTCAATGTTTTTCATGAAAAAGTCGATATTAGACGTCAATATAAATAATGTAATCGATTGTTATTGCTGGATAGTAATATCCATACTACAAATAACAGCCTACTTAAATTCAGTATTACGGAATATCGTTTGGAATATTGAATTTTTTTGTACATAATTAACATTTTGCAAGAAAAATAGGTTAATCAATTATATTTTTTGGTATTTTTCATATCCTTAGCAAACAAAGCTTACAACAAAGCTTCTGGTTAGTATTTTTTTTTCAAGTTTTAAGCTTCCATTATGAGACGTGACAATATTATTGTATGCTATATTTTTAAGATGAGCTCTACACCAGCAGCGCTCTCAAGTGAGAGAAAGAGTAAACAATCAGTTGGGATTTGACCATTGTAAGATGGGAACAAAACAGGATTTTGAGGTATAATTCAAGTAAATCATTAATGTATCATCGATACTTTATTGCTATCTATTACTTAGTGGATTCAAGGTGTTCCAATGAATTTATCAATCAGATTTAAGTATTTTTAACAGCATTTTAATCATCTTCTTGCTAGACTCGGTTATGATGTTTAGAGTTTGAACTTCCCGCTTTTCTGCAGCAATCCATATCACAAGTGTAAAAAACATTATTATTCCAAAGACATCAACCATTTCACACTAATAATATTCAATTCAATTACAACATCATATTTACATCTTATAATTTCCATATTTCAACTATTTATGTTCAATATTATATTTTATGTATCTCTCTTTTGGCAGTGAAGCCTTTTGAAAGAAGTATGAAATTAAAAAGATCATTGTTTATTTTCTCTCAAAATGACTACTGAAGTGATCTAAAACATCGTAGCTTCGATTTGATAAGTTCCTGGAATATTTTTCAATTATTATTGGTTTGAAAACAGGCATTTTTATATTCTATTCAATGATAACTTATAGCAGGTCTCTTTTAACTTGTCAGAAAACATATGAGCATATTATTCCAAAGACATCAACCATTTCACACTAATAATATTCAATTCAATTACAACATCATATTTACATCTTATAATTTCCATATTTCAACTATTTATGTTCAATATTATATTTTATGTATCTCTCTTTTGGCAGTGAAGCCTTTTGAAAGAAGTATGAAATTAAAAAGATCATTGTTTATTTTCTCTCAAAATGACTACTGAAGTGATCTAAAACATCGTAGCTTCGATTTGATAAGTTCCTGGAATATTTTTCAATTATTATTGGTTTGAAAACAGGCATTTTTATATTCTATTCAATGATAACTTAGCTTCAACACCCCCCGATTTTTCACTCTGTCTCTCACTTGAGCGCGCTGCTGGTCTACAGTTTATCTCATTGTTGACGTTAGCGCTTTTTCCAGCTGTGTTTAGAGACGACAGCACAGCTAGCAGACAGGCAGGGTTGACAGCTGTCAGGTTCATGTGAAAAGGCTTGTTTTTAGCATACAACGTACTTTTTATGTAAATAATTCATTCTTCATTGTAATTTTATAAATAGATGTGCTTAGAAAATATGTGTGTCTTGAAATAATTATGGTTGTTTATAGTTTATTTCATTCCTTCAAGTATTTTATAATAGGTATCCTAACCCTGTTTGGCACTTCAGACTTGCTGACTTATTTGACACAGAACACTCCAAAATGAGCTGGACAATGCGGTATTATTGTGTTAGATGATGTTTACAGTAAACCAAAAGTAGGAATAATCAAAAATGAATACATTAGGACTTAGCTTGATTGTCAAAATGGGCTGTTTTTGTACCAAAAATGTGATGCATATCAACTCACAAAAATATTATGTCAAAGAGGAGCTAGGACAAGGGTAAGTTATTATTCACATTTTCCTTAATAAATATATAGTTTGTATATTTATTGTATATTAAAGCATATTCTGCAACGACTTTCTAAAAATGTGACAATGATAACAGCTGAACCTTATTTTTGTGCAGAGAACTCTGTTAACAGAATTAAGAAGCAGATCTGCTTGCTGTCTTGGCTCTCGAGGATCAATTTAAAAGTGTATTTTGATTGCTAAAGCTCTTTGAAATTGTTGATTGTATTCTTTATACTATCTACCATGTGTTCTATTATCCTTGATCACGTTTTTGTTTCAGGGGATTCAGTGTGGTGTTGCTAGTAGAAAATTCAAGAACTAAGAAATACTATGCAGTCAAGAAAATAATCTGTCATAGTATAGACGACCAGAAACAAGCTGAACATGAAATAGAGTATCATAAATGTATAAACCATCCAAATGTGATACGGTGCTTGGATTCAAGTATTACAGGGATGGCAGATCCTGTTATGAATTTAACGAGTGAAGCCCTCTTACTTCTCCCTTATTATCCGGTAGGTACGGTAACTTGCTGAAATATTTCTCCAGATATTTTTACAAATAGAGCATACTATCAATAATTTGGTACTTTATCAACAATTTTGTTAACATGTTAAAAAATTAACATAAGATATTACAAGCTCCAACTCTCCATGACACCATAAACTGTATTCTTGAGGCAGTCTGTTAACATTGATTCAAGGTCAATACCCTCTATCATTGTCAAAGAACATACGTTTCTCTTTTCCCTGTACTCACCCTATACGTGGAATGAATTATTTTCCAACATCATTGATACTGTTCATAATATTTTATGTTTGTTTTGTACAACATTACACTTTTGCTGTCTTTTCTAGAGACTTATTACTTCCTGTTTAATTAATTTCAGTTTTTCCCTCAAATCCATATTGAATTGTCTATTTATTGTTCGATTTCATGCAAAATGGATCTTGGGATATGTTGCTTCCTAAGATGTTTGTATTGAATGAATAAATTAGCCTACTGTATTGTTGAACGTAGTTGTTATTTTTTTCAGAAAGGAACGTTAGCCAAAGAACTGGAAACCAGATGTAAGAATAGACACTACATGGAGCTGACCGACGTTCTCAGAGTATTTCTTCAGATATGCGACGGAGTAAAGGCATTCCACGAAGCCAAGCCTGTGCCATTAGCTCATAGAGATTTGAAAACGGCCAACATACTTTTGGACGTCGACTACTCTCCGGTTATTGTTGATCTGGGTGAGCATTTGCAGTAAATAATTATATGAATCACAGAAATCGCCAACAGAGAAAACATAACGTCAAAGTGAAAAGTCATTTATCTATCTAGCCTATAATCAGATTCATTTAATTTGACGCTTGGCATTAGATAGATATATAGAGAGATACTTTTCTATATATTTCTTTGCCATCGTACTCTACGGTCATCAGCAATGTCAAGAAATAATATCTCTCTATCTATCTAACGCCAAGTATCAAATTAAATGAATCTATCTATCCACAGTTGACCGTTTAGGACTATAGATAAATCTATTTCAAAGGAAAATAGTTCACAGCATCTAATTTTTCTTTCATTATTACCTTTAATTAATAGAATAGGTGATTTTTGCATGCGCGGGTTAAAGGGGTCAAACCGAATTTACTCCTATTTTCCAACCAATTGTCATCAAAATGGTTCCAGATTGTTCAGAAAAATCTGTATAGAAAATATCTGTTCAGAAAATCTCTTGCATAACCTCAAAAATGAGCTTTTTCAACTTAAAACGATAAATATTGACGATGAATATTTAGACGATAAATATAGACACTATAAGACGATGAATATTGAGCAAAATTCATTCATTTTAGCCTTTAATTTAAAGAAATTGATGACTGATAATCAAATTTTAAGTTACCGCAAAAATTCTAGCAATGTTTATCTTCAATTCAAAACCATCCTCACATTTCTAGCTTTAAAAATAGCGAGCAACGGAGTAGACTGCGGTGTGCCATTTTCATGTTTTTCCCCATAGATATCAAAGCTGAAGCTGCACTGCTGGGTTGTTACCTGGATGGCAGATGGATTATCTCTAGTTCATTCAACATCCATAATAATAGAAGATGTAGAAAAATTAATTATCACGGCCTATTTGATAAACCTTGTCAATCATCCAACGTGTTTTTGCATGGAGAAATTTGTTTGTTCACGTCTCATTTGAAAGATCTCATTGAGTAAATAATGTTTGATAAGGTCTTATATTTTGGAAAAGTTTTCATGGAAATGAGAAATGAGTGAACAAAGTTTCAATTTTTGAATTGCCTCAACATATGGATAGGTGAAGACGTTTTCAAAGTGAAGAAGTTTTTCAAAAAGGAGGAGAAGGTGAAGACGGAGGAGAAGCCACATGAGGTGGAGAAGGAGAAGAAGAAGAAGGAGGAGAAGAAGCAGGAGGAGAAGATGGAGGAAAAGAAGGAGGAGAGGAAGAAGAACGACAAGAAGAAAGAGAGGAAGATGGAAAAGAAGAAGATGAAGAAGGAGAAGTAGAAGAATGAGAAAAATATTGAAAAGAAGGAGGAGGAGATGAAGAAGGAGAAGAATGGAAATAAGGTGGAGAAGGAGAAGAAGAAAGAGAAAAAGAAGTAGAAGAAGGAGAGGGAGAAAAAGGAGAAGAAGAGGTCGGAGAAGGAGAAGAAGAACAAGAAGAAGATTGAAAAGAAGTAGATGAAGGAGGAGGATTGGAAACTATTTCATGTAGTTCAATAGTCGCAGTTTTATGCGACCAGGGATGTCCTAGATTCAGAAAATGATTAATTTTTAGTGTCATCTTTACTACATTGCGAATTTGAACCCTTCATACATCTATTTAGTAGCCTTCTATTTAGTGCTATTATTTGATGTGTTGTTGCAGGATCAGTGGCTGCAGCTAGTGTGAAGATTTGCGGCGGCAGTGAGGCGCAGCGACTGCAGGACAACGTCAGTGAACGGTGCACCATGCCCTACCGTGCGCCCGAACTATTCAACATCGAGACCTACTGTATGATCGATCAGCGCATCGATATATGGGTAACATCGATTTGTCAATATCGAATATAGATGTATGAAATCGATAATGGATAGCATTATGTCTCAATTGCTAATTTCATTTGAATAATACATCGGGTGGCTAGACTAGAAACCTTCGATCATGTTAAGAATACTAGGTCGAAGGTAGAAACAATATTGATAGATCGAATATATTGAATATTGAATTCTTGTCAAGACAAGACAAGACGAGATTAGTCACGTTTAGTCACAGTACTTCACATAGTTGCTTATGAAGCAACACACACCGATTAGTCATTGCATCTGTGTGTGTGCTGCTTCATAAGCAAATATGTGAATTACTGTGACTAAACGTGCCTAATCTCGTTTTGTCTTGTCTTGACTAACCGGTGTACGCCTAGCCTTATGCTGATGACTAATCAATAATCACTGAATACTCTCCAGCAAAAAAGTCCAAGTAGCAGGACGAGGCTGCAGTATGATTCAAGTCAAATGGTTTGCTGCTCAATACAAATAGAACCTAGAATAGAATTAGAAATAGAATTGGGCTGAGACAAGTCAACAGGTGTTGCTTTTTGGCATTACACTAGGCCAGACGCTTTCCTGGAGTCCACACATAGACAATGTACAGTGGAGCAACGAAGAGAATAGATGTACGGTATGAGCTGTCTCTCTCGCACGCTTCCGTCTGCCCTATCTTAATTACCCCCACTCGACCAGCTTCTACATTCCTAGCATTCCAGCCACATCTATTCAAAACATAGCTCGACTGTATGCTCTAAACTTTCTAGAGTTATCTACTTGTTGCGTAGTCACATGCACTCTGGTCCCAAAAAGTATAATGCTACTTTGCTTTTTCCAGAGTGTGTTTGTGTATGGCCTGCAACTGTGGGGGTGTGCTCCAGAAGCTCAGAAAGTATTCCTACTACAAGAAAGGCTATTAAAATGAATCACACGAAAATGAAATGCTCAAGGTCACAGGTTCCACTGTGCACTGTTGCCACCATAGTGACAAAGTCTTCCACCCCTCACTCTATAGTCTATACATGATAGGCAACCCTGCTGGGAGAGAAGGGTGGCGGTGTCAAAAGAAATTTTCAACCTTGAGCATTTCATTTGGAGTGGTCCGTAGCCGAGGGCGATAAGCGCCTGTCTGATAATCCAAAGGTTCCAAGATCGAATACAGTTGGCGGAACGGATTTTGACAGAAACGGCCACTCCCGTCTTTCGGAGGTGACGAAAAGCCGTCGGTCCCGACTGCCTAAAAACAGTCGTCATCTCTCATCATCACCACTCTCATTACCCACGCACAAGCCTAGAGCTCATGTGGGCATCACCCTCAAAAAAAATTTCGTGTGGTCTACTTTAGGATAATTACTGGTGCTGCATACCTAGATCATTGTAGGCCTCTATTCATTGGAGAAAAAAATTATGATTGTACTTAGTATGGTAGCCTTCAAACGCTTGATGAGTGTAAAGAAAAATTTAGGCTTGTTCCATTGCCGAGATGAAATACACAGCCATAATAAAAGAAACAAATCTAAAATTGATTTACCTTATAATACTAGATTCATTGTCAGCCCAGGCTCCTCAGCACTTTATTAATCTAGTGTTTTAGAATAGTTGTATATTTGAATAGCTGTAATATTTGCGATATACATGTATTTTATTTGACTATGTGTTTGTCAACAGTCACTCGGCTGTGTGCTGTATGCCATGTGCTATTTCAAATCGCCGTTCGACATAATCTACGAGAGAGGCGATTCGGTGGCTCTGGCGACAGTGAGTGGCAACGTCGCATTTCCAGAAATCACTCCTTATCCTGAGGTAATTCCACTTTCATATACAGAGTGTTTCAGAACTCCCTACCAATACTCCAGGATACTCTGCCATTTTGTTTTTTCACTTATTATTTTTTATCCCAATAAAGGTGAAATATATGGCATTGAAACTTTGTACCAACATTTATGACAACTAGACAAATCGATTGAATTCTTATTTGTTGAGATTGTATCAATATTGACTGAGCTATGGCAGCTTTAGTGATAGGTGACCGCTGGATGCTGGTTGCAGTGCATCCTGGGCTTGCGGCTGAAGTCTGCTACAACAATGCAACAGTCTCCGTCTGCTTTGCATGTTATTTTTAAGCGATTTTGGATTATTTTGTGTGAATTTCAAATTAAAAAGGAGTAAAAAGGAGTGTAAGTAACCTCCAGCGGTCACCTATTTTATTTTACTACCTTTTACAACCTATGAATGCAATACATACTTCTGTTGAAAATGTTCATAATTAATAATTTTGTTGCATAATAATTGATAACTCAAGTATAGTACCTTAGAACTCGGTTAGGTTATTCTTGAAAAATAGATTGTTCCAAAGCAGATCTTCTTTCCATACACTCGATAAGGTAGAAATGATCAACTTTCCGCACGCCAGCTAGTAGTTTTTTTTAATCAATTTGACTGCGATTTTATGCCCATATTTTTCCTTTGATGATTCCGTAATGGCACCATTGATTTCAATTTGATTTATTAGAGAACCTTTCCATCGTTGATGTGCATGTCCGAGCCAAATTATATGGAAATCGGCCGAGTAGTCCAGGAGGAGTTGGTCACAATCGATTTACACAAGTGGGCCTGAGATTGAACGTGTTCATATAAACATTAACCCAATAATGCTTGTTGCATAGATTTCTCTGTAAATTTTTATATGTTGATGATTTTGTGATGTTTTCTTTAGAATATTGTCCAGGTGATGAACTGAGAAATCCAATGGAATTTATTACAAGTTTTTGATAGCAGTAGTCATTGAGAAATTTGGAAATTATGCTAAAACTTTATTTTTCAAGTTAGAATGTATTAACGATTACACAATTGAACTATTTTAATTCTTAACCAATGATAGTTAATCGATTATATCTTCCTATAGCCTAATTCTATAGGCTACTTAATAGCCGCTATTCCGTTGCTGCTAGTGAAATAGCTATTGTTGGTAGCTACCACTAGAAGCTATGTCACACTTGCTACTGAGGGCCGCTTTCCCCAACGCTGCTCAAGTAATAACAGCTGACGCTCAATTTTTTCTATACTTTTCCTACTCTCCGAATGAGGCTTAAGCCAGATGTATTGCTTAAGCAGCGTTGGGGAAAGTGGCCCTAAGTAGCAGCTACTTAATTAGCTTTTGCTATGACTTGGCAATAAATCGATTAAGCAAGTTTTTAAACTTGTGGAATTTTTAGATTGAGCTTGTGTATACACGAGCGACAGTTGCAGAACCGCATCGTAAACGTCGGCGGCATTTTTGCGTTTGCGATGCGGTCGCGATTTGGACGCGTTTCGCTATACTATTAGCAGAGATAATTCATTTGGTTAATCAATGATATTAGCAATGAAATAATTGTAAGATCTCATTATTCTTGATTGAAATTTATTATGAAATAACAATAATAATTGAACTGCTTGCAGGAAGTACATGACCTGATGAGATATATGCTGAAAGTGAATCCAATGGAGCGGCCTTACATTTACAGTGTTATTGAGAAAGCTCACGATACCTTGGCTAAAATACGAGTTACGGCATGAACTGTATGAGCTTCATTTCTATCTACTGTTACCCAAATAAATGTAAACGCGGATTTATGTAAATAAAATTGTGTTTTGTTGGACTCAAACATCAGTTGATTTGTTATAGAGTGCGAAATAATTCAAGCCAAATAAAATTTACCTTTCTTCTTCTCCCCTCATTTTCTGGTTTTAATATTTTTCCTGCTTTTATCAACAATTCTAAAGCGTGGGCCGCACTCAATAAGTGCTGATGGTTGACATGGTTTATCAATAAGGCCGTTATAAATTTCTAAATGTTCTATCATTATGGATGTTGTGTATCAGCTATTATAGATAAACCAGCCATATACCATCCAGTTTTCAACCCAGCAGTGCGGCCTCAGCTTAAAAACCATTCCTCACAGCAATGGATGGATGGCTGCATTGGCTGCGTAGTAATCAATGCGCATCTCATATCGTATCTTTTACAGCAGAATCCTTTTAAATTGTCAGAAAACAGCTGATTGATGTACGCTCGTTCACTATAGTTAAATCAGCTGTTTTCTGACAAGTTAAAAGAATCCTTCTATTCTTGTCATCCTTTTCTCAAAAACTGCATACGCCACCGCAAACTTCCCTCTTCCATCCTCTCTTTTCATCACTGCTTCTCTTCATCATCACCTCTCTTTTTAGACACTCCCTTCCTCTTTTCATCACTGCCTCTCACTCCCTCACTCTCTCTCTTCCCCTTCTCCTCTTTTAGTCCTCTATTTCTCTCTCATCCTCTTTCCCTCTTCTTCTTTCTCCTCTCTCTTATGGAGGGTTAAGTGTTGGAGTGTTAAGTGTAAGAGAGGGCCAACTGCGCCCTAACTCTGCCCTCCCAGATTAAAATATATTAAGGCAGTCATTCTATTCTTACCCGTCCTTCGACCCTGTCTCTCTTCCCACTCACTCCCTCTTTCTCTCTCGGCACAAATGCCCTTACGTATACCGGTACCTGTGCCGTGAACAATGAGAAATGGAATTTTAGTATCAAATTAGCTGATAATTAGATCATATTAAGTTGAAATTTAAAAATTTTCAACTCACTCATCCCTATGCCAATAAAACATTGACAAAAGTTGACCGTTCATTATTCTCATGACTACGATGACTTTCTCAAAATTTACATTAAAAAAATGTACAAACAAAAATTTACATAAAAAATATCTACTCAGTAAGCTACTCAATGATATCATTCTATCAAATGAGATGAAAACAAACAAAATCGGCTGAGAAAGCACGGAGTTCAAAAAAAAAACATCTTCGTTCTTCGACCAATATCGAATCATCGATGGAAAAACATCGACGTTGGGAAAAATCGATAGTCGATCCTTTCTTTTCTCTACAGAAATATTGAGGTTATGTTATTTCAATTCCTCTCTGGTTCATGTTTATTATCCTTACTTCTTTGACTCAATACACAAATACTTAGTTATACCTTATGAACTTGAATGAATAGAAGATTATAATCCAGCCTGTAAATGTCTCTTTGTGTGTAAGTTTTTCATTTCTAAATTGACATAAAAAACTTCTGGTAAGTTAATCACATTTACAATTTACATTGCTTGAATGGATTGTTACAAGTAGGACATTTTGCAGATTTTTGAGTACTGCGACAATTCACACATTAAGTGCAGTGCAGATTAACAACAAATTGAATATTATCAATATCAATTCAATATTTTTGGATAGCCTAGATAGTCTATGAAACACTACTCACACTTGCGATACCGTACTCAAATATATTGCAAAGCGACTTGATTAACAAACATGTGTTTTCAAATGATGACGTTCAGACAGTTTGGTTGCAGGATCGTCTGAGCGTCATCATTTGAAAGCACATGCTATTCAAATAGCATGTTTATTACAACATCGCCAAGAGGTATTTTAATTTTATAGGACACTATAAATACAATGCGCGCAATTAGTCTGGGCGGGCACTTGGCTTTCTGACGCTACTAGCAATCGGCTAGCCGTGTGGCCGATGTATTTAGAAATTCTCGATTAACACACCGCTCTCCATCCCGCGCCTTGCCAAGGCCAAGTGCCCAGACTAATTTCGCGTACTGTAGATAGATGACTTTATTTTTCACTACAAAAGTACTGTAAGCAAAGTTGAGGCATGCAAGCCCGGTCTTCCACTTAACCCACTAGACATGATATAGATGTATATAAATTATTAATAGGCTAATCAGGGCTTATGATTCAGAATCCTTCAAAACATTTTTTTTTGCCAGGGATGATGCCCACATAAACTCTAAGCTTGTGCGTGGGTAATGGAAGGACCTACAGCTTTAGGTGGGTTTTGAACCACCGGGAAGCGATTTTGAAGCTCATAAATTTTTGTATTTAGAGGAGCCGGTCACCGATACAACGGGAGTGGTAGGCGCTGTCTCTTATCTAATCTCACTGATTAGCCACGCCTCTGCTACTGGGACCAACCCGCTTTTCAATAAGTGTTAGAATAAAAATTAATAATAATTAAAAATTTATGTTTTATAAAAGTAATCATTTTATAAAAGCAAAGTGAATTTGATTCAATTTTTTTATTCACAACAATAAAATAATTTTTTATACAATAACGTTTTAGTAAATTAACTTAAATACACATAGCCTATAATAATATTCAGAAATTCAAACTAATTTCTCTCATATTTGTTTCTTTCCTCTTCTTCTGGTAGAAATTTCACTCTCCGGAAACATAATTTCTGACAAAAAAATACTGGAATGTAATGAAGCTCAGAACGAAATTGAGGATTGAGGTTGACAACAAAAATCGTAATGACCAGCCAAAGATAGAAAGGTAAGTTATTATTGGAATATTTTTACCGTAAGCTACGGAAATATTGTTTATTCTAGATTGTGTTTGTAGTTTAACTGATTGATTGTCACATTTATAATATATTTATAATTAAATATGTATAATATTCTCGAAGGCAATAGGCCTAGTAGCATAGCCCCCTATAAACTACATGGCCGCGGCCTTCAATGTGACAACCTCGCAATACCGGCTGGTTTCATTACAAAATCATTCTTATAAAAACACTACAAACACATGACTTTTAAAACACATGATCGATTTGCATTGCTCATGCAAGCCGATGCAGCGACGTTGTCACATTGAAGGCCGCGGCCATGTAGTTTAGAGGGGGCTATGCTAGTAGACATACATGATGATACAATATCAGCATGCAGTAAACATGTTTTATATCTTGTCCTATAAGATATTTTATCATAGGCTACTAGAAAACACAAAAATTTATTGTTGTCACTGGGTGAAACAACCAATCTTCAGTTAGGCCTATTGCCGATTTTCAACTTCTGATATTTTAATAAAACATTATTTGTTGATGTTGTGAAACCTCTTTATAATTGAGATTATAGTAGTTTATTTTGTCAACTTTACTTTACTAAACACTTTGAAAATTCCATGAACCTTTGGACTTTAATGTATCAAAAACAGCTTTTTTCAAAATTCGAAATCATTATAAAAAATGGATGAAACTTCAACCTCAGTGGAATTAGGTTGAACACGGCGAGGTGGAAAAACCTCGGGTCTCTCCACCGACGAAAGCCTTATACGCTAAATAAATCATTGAAATTCCATGACCATGGTTGAAGAGTCAATAAATCTTCAGCTGTACTACCACGAAACATTTGTCCTGTAAATCAAAGAGTTCACAATAGTGCAATTGACAATAGAATGAAATTATTTCAATGACAATCGTTTTATTGACTTGAATTCCAAACATTTCTTATAACAATAATAATATCCATTGCCGTTGAACTAAATTAGTTACAAGAGGCTTCGTTATTACAAATTAAATTGTGATGACCTGAAAAAAATTTTGACGTTTGTAAATTAACATGAATATTCAAATAATATGAGTCCAATATAATGATTGCAATATAAATTTTCATAAGTTACTGCAGTCAATTTATGCAGCCCAATCAATTCCCATTAATAATAGGCTATTATTGCTTTGTTGTTTAATGTGTTGATTTTTCAACTGATTTTTTACGTCACTGCTGGCCAGCTCTACTTCTAATAAAGGGTCATATTAATTTAATTTAATTAATAATAAATTCAATATTTCCTTTTAAAAGCAAACTTAAATGCCAAATTCAGATTAGATGTACATAGGCTACCTACTTTGTATAAATGCACAACACATGATCATTGTCTATAGGAGACCCCAAAAGTTTAGATACGTTAATTTATTCAATACTCATACATTTTTAAGAGAATATTGCATCAATTCATTTAACTTTTATATTCACATCATGTATCCGGTTCAAATTTGTGTTTCAATGTTTATTCATTGAATACATTCATTTTCAAATTTAAATTTATTTCCTTTTTGTCACAACACAAAACAAAATTGAAGAAAATCTTGAGTACTAACATAATGAACAAAATCAGGAAAAAAACCTGCAAAGACATAAGCCTGAACGCAGGAAAGCTAACAAAAACATACGCATGACTTACTAAATCAAGCAAAGTTTACATTTTTTTTTATCGTATGGCTTTTTATCGGTGGGGAGACCCTTACGGGTAGGTTCCAACTCGCCTAATTGCAAAATTTTCTGTGTCGGTCACCCATGCAAGAGCAGTCTTGAATGTTTGTTTCTAAACCACATGATTACTTCGCAACCGCTCTCACCGTGTGACGACTGATATTACTAAAGTTTACAATAACTATTCATAATAATCATAATTCATAAAAAATAAATAAATGGAAAATTATTCCAGAGGTAAAAGCTCCAAGAGCTGGAATGAGATGGAGTGATTAAAGAAAAGCGGCTTTTTCGCAGAAAATGAAAAGCTGGTGGGCGACCAAGAAAACCGCCAAGTCAAATAAAAGTCAACGATCATGATTCAGACTCAGCGTCTTCCACTTCGGGAGCTATACGGCTAATAATAATAATAATAATACATAATGAAATGAAGATAAAAAGTTTTGTTGTTGAGTGAAAAGAATATTAATTTTTTGTAGAGGATTTGCATGAATTTATTCGAGTTTTATATTCACAAAATATGTCCGGTGCAAATTTTCTTGTTTCAGACATGTTTGTATTTGGCAAAGAGATAACTTTAAATTTGACTATCCCTTTTCCAGGTAACCCATTCAAGGATTCTTCACTTGGGAGAAAATCTAATTTACTTCCCGTTCGAAGTTTCAAAAAACACACACTTGAACATGGACTCGGAGACTAGTGAATTGACTGATCTAGCAGACAACAGCAAAATGCACTGTGATCAAGAGGATGACAACGACAACAGTGAATTGGAAATTGATGATTATGATGATGACGATGACGACATTAGTAGTTCTTTTCTGGAGGAGTTGAGAAATTTTGATCCTGAGGCAAAAACGGGTGATGAGGTGAGCGGGATAGTTGGAGGAGTGGCGGGCGAGGAGGGGAAGATCAACAAACAAGAGTATATAACGAATTTTCTCGAGGGAAAACTTAGTTTCGACGAGTATGCTGCTGAAATGGTGAAGCTGAATGATGCTAGTAACAGTGAAAGTGTGGTGGCGGGAAGTTCGGCTATTAAATCGGAGGGAAACGTTGAGTTGGAAAAAGTTTTGAAAGAAAAGAAACCGAAAAAACGGACCATCCGGCAAAACCTTCCGCCCGCACTGAAGGGTCTCATGGGCGAGGCTAACCTACGCTACGCTAGAGGCGACAAAGATATGGCCGTCAAAATCTGTATTGAAATCATCCGGCAGGTGCCCACAGCACCGGAGCCCTATCAAACACTAGCCGGCCTCTACGAGGAATCCGGGTTGGCGGAGAAGTCGCTGCAAATGGCTCTGATCGCCGCCCATCTCAGTCCCGGAGACGCCGACCAGTGGACAAGGTTGGCCGAACTGTGTCAGGAGCAGGGCAACGCCAAGCAGGCTGTCAACTGCTATTCGAAAGCAATACGTGCCGATCCTAAGAACAGTGATCTCTACTTGAAAAGGGCGCAGCTGTTGAACGAGCTGGGCCACAAACACTTGGCTCTCAGCGGCTTGTCGAAACTGTTGTCGATTCTAGATCACACACAGGGTGACCAGATACTGCAGCTGTCCAAAATGCTGGCGGAGAAGTATCACGAGGAGAAGGATCTTCTCAAGACGAAAGACACGCTGAAAATAGTTGTCGAGAAGTGCCGACACCTGGTGACGTCAGAACATGTGAACTTGTTGCTTGAGGTGCAGTTGGCTTTGGGCGAGTACTCCGACTGTCTATCGCTGATGATATCGTTGTGTGATGTGGAAGCTGAACTAGTCACCGACGAGAGCAACCTCTGCACTGTGATGGAGTGCCGTGCCCCCGCCACCATGGCCATAGACCTCCGTGTCAAACTCATCATCACCCTCATCCACCTCAAATCACTGCCACCTGTTTACAAATTGTTAGACCAGTTTCTGTCGACTGATCCCGAGGAGTTGGGCGACCTTTATTTGGACATAGCCGAGGCGCTCATGTCGGAGAACTATCACAGTGACGCTTTGAAACTGTTACAGCCGTTGATCGCTAGTAACAGTTACAGTTTGCCAGGCGTCTGGCTCAAGTACGCCGAGTGTCTGAAGACGGTCGGACGGCTGCAAGAGTCGGTCGACGCCTATTTGTTTGTGATCGAACAGGCGCCGCAGCATCACGACGCCAGACTGGTTGTCGCCGATCTACTCAAGCAGCTAGGTACAGTGCTATTAAATTTATTCAACTTGGCGGATAGCGATCAGTAAACAGCTGTTTTTACGCCGCAATACTTGACCTACAAACGCTGAATCTCGCAGATTATTGCAAAGACTTTAAAAAGGTCTTCTTCGAAAAGGTGTTTTTAAAACTTTTATGGTCTTCAAGATTTTAAAAAGTCTGGATTATTGCGTCCTCAGCTGTTTACTAATCGTCATCCGCCAACTTAAATGAATACTACTATAGTTATCTTTCAATAGTTCCATAATAACGTAGAGAAAGCATAGGAGAAGTAGATGACTCTTCAGATAGTTACGATTGTCTACATTTTTAATGTACGGAGAAAATGTTAGGCGAGTTCAGAGGTATCGCCCACTTGATTAACACAGCAAGTACTCTCGAGTCACCAGAGATATTGCCACCATCACGTCGCTTTTTCTATTGTTCAGCGTTTAACATTGTGAAGAATCATCCACTTCTTCTATGCTTTCTCTATTGTGATATTAAATTATGAATTTTCTTCTTTTTCTATCTTTCAACGTTTAACGTGGTGATGAATCATCTACTTCTCCTCTGCTTTCTCTATGATAATAGAGGGGAAAATGATCTACACAAGGATTAGAAAGTAACTTTTTTATTAAAAATAAAAAAAGGAGGACGACGCTGCCTTTTCCTTGCTTTACTAGGTGACACAGGTGTAATACTATTTTCTCCGTCAGGTTACATTTCACTCCCACTTTAAAATATTATGGAAATAACTTTAAATAATGCTAATAATGAGCTCCAAAATCCATCCATAGAATCCCAACTGGACCTCTGATTGGAGGAATAGGATTTTGCTGGTTATGCTTCTCAAATGTCAGATTTTGAACATGGATTTTGCAGACTTTGCATACAAGGCTACTTTTTAAATGTTGAAAAAATATATTTCCGAGCTGTTTTTGCTTCTTATAGCATGATATTCTGAAACTAGACACAGAATAGCATCCAGTGGTACCAATAACTCAATTTGGGGAAAAAATGAATTTTGCAGCTTTTGCTTTTAGCTCCTACAATTATAATATATAATATAATTATAATATAATAACACAGCATAGATGATAATTGGAATGTAATGATGTGTACACTCAGGTTAATTTAATTTGACGCTTGGCATTCTATCATTTAGATAGAGAGATATTATTTCTTGACGTTGCTGATGACCGTAGGGTACGATGACAAATAAATAATCCCTCTTTATCTATCTAATAACGCTAAGCGTCAACTTAAATGAATATGAGTGAATATCTATACATATAAGTAATTTTGAATTCTGTTTTTCAAGTGTCAGTAAATCAATTTTTATTCCTTGAGGCAGCTCGTACTACACCGGAGCAATAAGCAACATTTGGATCATATGATCGTCTACTCTATAGAAACAAATAGTCCTATGCACACCTGAAGCAGCTGTTTCGGAGTGCATTGAACTATTGGTTTGTATGGAGTAGACAATCATATGATCCATATGTTGCTATAGCAGGAGCCAATTAACTTGTCATAAATCAGCTGATCCAGTAATAATTAAACAGTGATTTCGACACAATAATCGAAAGGCTTGAAAGTCTAAAGAACCTTTAAAGTCTTTAAAAGACCTTTTTAAAGAAGACCTTTCAAAGAATAACTTTTTAAAAGACCTTTTCAATAATCTGCGAGATTCAGCATTTGTAGGTTAAGTATTGTGATATTGCTCTTTGAAACAGCTGATTTCTGACAAGTTGAATTGGATTCTGCTATAGTTGCCTATTGCTTATTGATCCGGGGTAAAAACTACGTGTGTGATTCATTAATATTACTTTGACACTGACGAAGTCCAAGTATTTCTTGTAAACTAGGACATCCCAGGTCGCATAAAACTGCGACTATTGAAATACATGAAATAGTTTCAAATCCTCCTCCTCCTTCATCTACTTATTGAATGACTAAAAAAAATGTTCTATTCTAGGACGCGGCGACGAGGCGATTGCTGTGCTAACGCAAGACGAGAAGAGCGAACTGCTCGATGCCGGCCTGCTCTACGAACGGTGTCTCCTGTTGTGCGACCGTGTCGAGCACAGGAGCGAGTTGTTTGTCATCACTCAGCTGTTGTTCTCAAGACACTTTGCTCAGATCCGCACGCACGAAGAGCTGCGAGCTCTGTCCACCTTCAACCGCATCTCGAAGAGGCGAGCAGCACTCAAGGACATACGTTCAGCCAGCGGTGGCCAGGTCGAAGACATTCGTCCGAGTTTCATTGATGGCTCTAGAGTGCCAACGGCTGAACAGGAATGGCAACTTTTCACCAAGCTGGTCAACGTGTGTTTTCAAGAGAAGCGGTTCGCGTTACTGCAGCGGCTCGTGTTCTCGGCACAGGGCTCTGAACGGTTCGCAGTGTTCGCCAAACAGTTGGACATCTACTGTTTGATAGCCAGCTTCCACAATCGAGACTCGAATCTCGCCTACAACTTCATTCGCAACATGGTGATCAAAGACGCGGACTGTGTGAGGCTTTGGAACTTTTTCAACATACATGTGATACGGGGCGACCACTGTCGTCACAATAAGTTCATAATGAGACTGTTGACGCGGCGACAAAACCACACGATCTTGTCGCTCTTGCATGCCAACAACTGTTTGGTGTCGGGTACCTACAAGTACGCGCTCAACGAGTATATGGCTACTTTCAAACGAGAGCCGGAACCCATGCTGGCCTTCCTGATCGGTGTCACCTTGTGTCAGATGGCTTGCCAGAAGTTCTCTGCCAAAAAACATTCGCTCGTCACTCAGGTAAATAAATCAGTAATATTTTTATTGCATAATAATTAATTGAACCAAGTTCCTAATTAATAATGCTATACAGGGTGTTTCAGAACTCCCTACCAATACTCTAGGGCATTGTTCCTGGGTAAAAACCATATCTAAATATCATATTTAAATTGTCCAGAAGTCCTTAGTTACTCACACAGCTGCCATTTTGTTTTTTCACTTATTATTTTTTATCTCAATAATGGTGAAACATACGGAATTGAAACTTCGCACCAACATTTATGACAACTAGACAACGCTACAAAAAAATTATGACAATTTTTCAAATCCATAAAACAAAATGGCGGCAATATAAAATTTTGTTTCTTGAATAACTCGGAAACCGTTGATATTACGAAAATTTTACAAGAATAACCTTTTTTTAGTAAATTTAATTACAAATCGATTGAAACCTTATTTGTTAAGATTGGACCAATGTTGACTGAGATATGGCAGCTTTAGTGATAGGTGACGGTGATTTGATTTTCTTGATAGTCAAAATATAAGTTAATAGAGATTTTATTAACGGAATTTGAATTATTTAATTCTTTCAAACACTGATAATTTCGGGTACAATAGTGTAGAAAAAATCTGTATATTACAGTTATGGCAACAGTCAATAATTGATTGCTTTGATTGCAGGTGATTGCTTTTTTCGCCGAGTACAGAAAGTTGCGAGGCGACAAGTGCGCTCAAGAGTTCCATTACAACTTGGGTCGCGTACATCACCAGCTGGGTCTGCTTTCGTCGGCTGTCCACCACTACAAAGTGGCACTGCAGTGCGAGCCAGTCTTCAACGACGACTTGCTAGACTTGAAATCGGAGATCGCCTACAATTTGCATTTGATTTATTGTAGCTCCGGTGCCCGCGACATTGCTCGCATGTACTTGCAAAAGTATGTGGTTGTATAGTTTGGAAGTTGGTGGTTATACAGGGTGTTTCAGAACTCTCTACCAATATTCTAGGGCATTGTTCCTGGGTAAAAACCGTATCTAAATATCATATTTAAATTGTCCGGAAGTCCTTAGTTACTCACACAGCTGCCATTTGGTTTTTTTCACTTATTATTTTTTCTCTCAATAATGGTGAAACATATGGAATTGAAACTTTGCACCAACATTTATGACAACTAGACAAAGCTACAAAAAAATTATGACAATTTTTCAAATCCATAAACACATAAGCATAGAAAGTGACAAAAGAATAATAATGCTGCTTAAAGTGGGAGCGCATATACAGTATTAAACCTAATTAGGTAGATAAATGCTCACAAGTTGTAAAAACTGATAATTGAAGAGAAAAAACATTACGACTGTTCTTGAATTTTTTGCGGTATATCATCGGAATTAGGTGAAAAACTTCCAATCAGATTATTACCTTTCATTCATTTCTATTTTAATGTTTATAAAACTGTAATGTACAAAATAATAACCATGATTGATGAAATGGAACATGTCAGACTGTGTTTCATTAGTAATTTGTGATATTTTTATAGTAATAAAAAAGAGATTTATTCTATTTTCCCTTTATTTATTTCGAGATTTTCCATAAGATTACATTATCGTTAAATTTGAAATCATCTATTCCTCCTCAAGGTAGATGCAGGGTTTTATTCGTGAACGTTCCAATTTTAGAAAATGGCGAACTCACGCAGGCAGATCAGCTGTAGTAACTCGAAGCAATCATGGAAAAATTTCGAATCAAAGTTTTATTCAATATTTGTATTAACATTATATTAATAATATTACATTTATAATAGTGTTTTAGAACATTTACAATGAACAACTGAAAATATTGAATGAAAAACTTGAATGAATTTTTACTGAATTACTGCAACTGATCATCTGTCTTTTCAGCGAGACATCAACTTTTTTTAAAAATTGAATCTTACTGAAGGAACGGTCATGAATACGCGGCGTCGAGACTTCAAGAGTCTCTGTTGACTATGGGTTCTCGAAAGCGCTATCCGGCCAATCGTGATCGATGACCAGGCTTCCCTGGATAGATCGTGGCAATAATTTAAAACTTGTGCTCCAGTCAGTAAGTAGACAAATTTCGTTCATCTACGACCGTGTTATAATGCAATCATTACAGTTTCATAATTGAATTCGAACCGGTAGCGTTTTCGAAATGGAATTTGAAACTTGTATAGTAATGACGATTTTATGAAACTGGTCTAGTTTAATGTGTACCAGTTTTAAAACACTGGAACGGAACAGCTCCCAATCTATACTGTAAACATTGAAATAGAACATGGTCGTTTGAATCAAGGTTAGTTTAGATTGATAACTTAGATATTATTGTTTTTTGTTGGTCGTAGATAATATGGTGTATAGTATGCTATGGTTGTATTTTGGCCTTTAATCGACTCTTGAGATACCTCAAAATAACTCGCGGTGTTGCCGCTCGTATTTTAACCTCGGTATCTCACTCGCCGTTTAAAGGCTGTCATATAATACAACCATTGCATAACCTACTATTCTTACAATTAAAATAACATGACTGCATGTCGGTAATGAAGTGAAACCATTATAGTGCGATTCACGTCAAGAAGTCAGCATTGCTTAGATGGGAGTTTGCTATCCTTGTTCAGCACAAGGCATTTGCTGATGTCTCTATCCTATTCGCACTGTCCATAGTTGTCGCACCGTGCATAGTTGCCGCACTGTGCATTGTTGTCGCACACAGTCCCAACAAACACGTTTGGTGCAGTTTTCTCTTTCAATGAAACTTGGCATCAATGCTCCTCATATAAACAATGCTGACTTCTTGATGTGAATCGGACTATAGTGTACACATCGCAATTCGTAGTGGATCAAGAAATTATTTGATCAATAATAAAATTGATCAAAAATAATCAAGAAATCACGTAATAATCAAGACAAAAAGGATGAATAAGTAATAAAAACACTTCAAGAGTGTTGTTAACTACTATACAGTAGTGGCTAGGAAATAAGGCGGCTCAGAGATTTATAGTGTTCTAATTCTAAGGATGAAAAAATTTACTCTTTGTAAAACAAAATTGTGACTTTTATAGATGATTGTATCATAGTGGATGAACTCTGATTGTAAGAAAATATTGTGAAGAGTTAATTCATCATCAGACTCTTATTTTGTAAAAATTAGGAGTCCTGTAAAACAGTAAACAGGTAGACAAAAATGTTCTGTACAAATCAGCTTCTTATTAGCACCACTTGTAGATTCAATAATTCAATAATTTTTCAGGACATGAAATTGATTACATAGTTCCCTGTTTTATCTAAGATTATTTTATTAGCATCAGTTCACACATGCATGTATAATATTTTTATGGCATACCAGCACTCTATACTGATGACGCCAATATTATTAAATTCATGTTTGGCTGTATAAAATTTAAGCTGCAAACGCAAATGGTTGGTTTCTTTTTTATTCTTCACTGAAACACAGATGTGCTTCGAAATTTCGGTGTATGTTGTTTGCATCATCTGAAGTATTCGTTTACTTCATCATAAATTATTTGTTGATAGCAAATATTGCAGGTTCTTCACTGGAAGTAATAAGCAAAATTTTTGTAGTAATTTCATCGAAAAATTATTAATCATCTCCAAACATGGATGCTATGTCAAAGAAGGAACGTCTGTAAGTATCCTATCTATAATAAATATAATAAGAACATCAGTATACCTCATTTTTACGAGATGCTGTCAAATTTCAATATTTATATTATTGTTATTAAAAAGAACCTACTAGAAATATAAGAGAGAGCCTAAACGAAATTTTTAAAAATTGTATACGATTTAGCTAATACCACTAATCTCAATAATATTCTGTGGTTGATAATATAAGTACCGGTAGTTGAGTTTTCCAATAAAATAAATCTTATAGTTAATTTCCATCTACTCATGAATGTGCAAACAATATTCCAAGACAGTAAAATAATGAAAATCATCTGTATCTGAAAAATATACTGAAGAAAGTTTGATCGTTGACCGTTGGATTTTAAGAGCAAAATTCGATTTTCGACTTTTGCAATCTCCCTCTTAAATTAGAGTTTTGAAAAAATATTTCAATAAATTCATAGAATGATTTCTAGTTAATTGTATTTTATAAATGAATGGCCAGTTGCACAAAGCCTCAGTTATTGAGTTTATTAATTATAAATTATTAGTATTATCAATTTGTAAATGAATGACATTAACGAAACCAATAAACGAGTCTGACGTCAATGCAATATTATATAACATCATTCAACTCAATGTTATTTTCCATGAAGAAATACTTGTAGAAAATTCTGTTAGAATAACGACTTGTATTTCACTGTAAATAAAAAAGCTCCTGATCAGGAGCTGATGAAGCTCCTCATCAGGAGTGAAATGCATTTAAATTGTGTCCAATAATGTAAGTAATAGCATTAATTATTTACAAGTTGTTACTTTAAGGCTAGGCGTACACCGGTCAGTCAAGACAAGACGAGATTAGAATTACTGTGACTAAACATGACTAATCTCGTCTTGTCTTGTCTTTTGACTAACCGGTGTACGCCTAGCCTAACAGAATCATTCAACTTTCAAGTCAACGTTGGTTAAATTCAAATGGGCTTTTGTGCAACTGCTTGGTCGTGAGACTGCGAATTCGATAAATTAACAACTATGAACATAATTTGATTCATGTGATTGATTTGTATTCATTAGTTTATTGCACAGTAATTTCAATAACTTATGTTTGTTCAAGGTAGTTTGAAAAGACACGGCAGTCAACACGTGCATTACACGTGCATCTACACGTGCCAGCTAATTGTGCGACAGCATTGGAGATCAAGAGTTTGATTTTCCCTATCTTTTACTTGTTAAATTCAGCATTTTATGTTTTTCTCAAAAACTGCAAGTATTCCAAGCCACTGCGAGCTCCCCCGCCCACTGGGCTTCATTCTTAAACCGTAGGATAAGCCCCTGCGCCCACTTTGCAACTGCTATCTGATTTCAGTCAGCAACCCAATCTTGCCAGATGACATTTGCCTGTTTTTCGGGTAATCGGGTAACCCCGGTCATACACCGGATCAATAAGCAATAGGCAACTAGCAACATATGGATCATATGATTGTCTACTCTATACAAACCAATAGTTCAATGCACTCCGAATCAGCTGCTTTAGGTGTGCATTGGACTATTAGTTTCTATAGAGTAGACGATCATATGATCCAAATGTTGCTTATTGCTCCGGTGTACGAGCTGCCTTTGTAACCTATCAGCCAAAGTCGTCTGGCAACGCTGGGTTGCTGAGACTGAAATCAGATAGCAGTTGCTTATAGTGGGCGCAGGGGCTGACAGATAGGGAAAATCAATTAACTCTCGATCTTCATCAGTGACGTTATCAAATAAAGCTTTCTTTCTATAGCAGGATTCTTTTAAATTGTCAGAAAACAGCTGATTTAACGTTAGTAAACGAGCGTACATCAATCAGCTGTTTTTAATTTAAAAGCATCCGGCTATTATATGCATCTTCCTCCTGTACACTACCGGTACCTTCTATTCTATTTTATGAAAGAAGCTTGCCACTATAGCAGGATTCTTTTAACTTGTCAGAAAACAGCTGATTTAACGTTAGTAAACAATCAGCTGTTTTCTGACAATTTAAAAGAATCCCGCCTATTCTATTGACCTTGTGTTTGTATGGCAGGGCGCGTGGATCAGCTGTTATCAAGGTGATGCGCGTGAACCCGCGTCCGGGTCGCTTTCTCAAGTCCTACATAGATGTGCGCTCTCTGCCCAAAAGGCCTCAACCCCCTGCAGGCTCGGCGGCCGCCCTTGCCATTGGACAACCGCACTTGGATGTGAGAGACCAACTTTCGCTTGTTATCTTATTCATTACCATATTATATTCTCATCGAAAATTCATCCATGTAGTATTTCGGGTTTCAAACTTCTTTCTTGTCGACTTTTAACTTTAAAGTTTAACCTTCCCGAATGAAGTGATATTTGAGCATCAATTCTGAAATATCTAAAGAGAAAATTGAAATTTGGGCTTCGAGGTGCATAACATTAATATTTTTGGAAGCTGTATGCAAAATTTCAAGCTATAGATTATCCCCGTTTTTTCGGAACACAATCAACAAAATTAGCTTGTTCCTTGGTAATAAACACACACACGCAACCGTATCTTCTTTTATTTATATTGATTGATGATGATTCATTTCATATCACAGCATTCATTTTTAACAAAACCAATTCGTTCAGATATGAAGATAGAAGGAAATAGGATATTGCAACTATTCAATAATTCTATTATCATGATTTAAAAAGCAATTGAATAGTTTCAATATCCCATTTCCTTCTATCTCTAGTTTCTGTTAATTTATAAATGTATATTTTCTTCGTTGCTTAGTACTTTTGTTTTGTCTAACTTGTAAGTTATTGAATGAGTATGAATAAATTTATAGATTGAATTATTCAAATTATTTGAATTTAAAACAGTGAAGATGTGTGAATAAATAGAATTATTTAAATAGATTTGAATTTCAGGTGTCTTACCAAAGCAAACGCACTTTACATAACGGAAAACCAAACCGTAGTCAACTTTCAATGACTCCCCCATTTCATGTACCGTAGGCTACCACAGTTCTCATTTCAATCTCTGGTTTTTGATTACGTTTGCATCCTTTCCTTCTCAACGATCGCTGTATTTTTTGCTTCCTAATAACTTGTTTGTGTGTTGTGAATGAAAATAATATTGAAATGTGCCGTGTACCTACCTTTTTCAGGTGAAAAACGCTAAATACGAGTTCAGTCCTTACCAAGCGAGAGTGGCGGTTCCTTTTCTACTGGCCGGTGCGACGAGTGACAAGGAAAAGGATAAGAAGAAGGATCCGTGTGGAATGGAGGACTTGGAGGAGGGACAGGGGGACGCGGGAGGCGATGTAGACGAGGAGGAGTATGGTCTACCTGACGGGGTGAGAATTTTAGACATTAAATAAAATTGTTAACGACAATTTCATACAAAAATAGGCTACTCATTCTTTCGATAAAATCTCCGTTTTAAGCTTTATTTATTCTCTGGTTTTAGACGAACACATCCATTAATTAGAAAAAAAAAACAATTAATAAGTCGGATAAAAAATATTTAGATACCGATAGAAAGGAGACATTTCCCCCGTCATTTTGATATACAGAGTGTTTCAGAAGTAGTGTCAAACATTTTAGGGTATTGTTCCTGGATGACAGGAGACAACAAAAATGTCGTATTTGAAGTGTCCAAAACTCAGTGGTTATCATTATAGCTGCCATTTTGTTTTTTTCACTTAGGAATTTTTATCTCAAGAACGAAATGTTGTATTGATCTGAAATTTGGCATGAATATTAATGCTATAAAGACTCAACTTTAAAAAATGAAATTAAAAATTTTCGATGTAAATTTTCAAGATGGCGGCCATTTTAAATTTTTTATGGCAAATTTCACGAAACCCGTTCACATTACAGAAAATGTAAAATAAAAAGTTATTCTTGTAAATACACTACTTCTGAAACACTCTGCATATAACTTACTTATTTTCTTCATTTAATCATGATTGTGAGAGAAGTGATATTCGAAAGAAAAACATATTTTTAAGTTTCTATTAACCCTTCGACCCTGAAACTTTTCTAACACTACAGAAATATCGCGGAGGATATTCTATATACAAATCTGTGGTTTAATTGGAAATTTGCAATTTCACACAATCTGACAACGCAGAAATTTCGTCGGCTGGTGGCTCAAGTGACAACTAGTTTTATGCAAACTGTTGGAGATTGATGTGGCATGCAACTTTTGTTTTCAGTTCAATTATTATTCAGCTGAATCCTGAATGCTTGGTTGACAGGATGAATGAGCAAGGGACACATAAGCAGAATATGAGTTCAATTTTGCTGAGTGCCTGGTAGAAAAGGTCTATTTATTCATTCAAATGTACAGGATGAATGAGCAATGGAAATATCAGTTTAAGATAACTACGTGAGGCCTACTGTTCACAGAACTGCTAGTTATTTATCTCCATAGCCTGTTCATCGAGAGTTGACAGAAAGGCTCCTCCTAAAAACTAACCGGACAGAGCGCTCGGCCAATATACAGAGTAAGCTCATCGTCCGAAGAGTGACAGTTTTCAGGTCACAGTCATCCCTTACCTACACAAACATTCCTGAGGTGTGCCTCTGATGATGACAGACAGAGTATAGCAATAGAGAATATAGCGCTAGCACCGCTTGTGAATTGGCCTGACCGCGTGACGATAGGAGGAGCCTTTCTGTCAACTCTCGATGAACAGGGTATAATTAATTAGAGTATTTTGAGAATTCAAATGATATTTAAATGTATCTGTTTGCAGGACAAGAGACTCGGCTGGTATGGCTATAGAGAATGGGCGAGAAACATTAATCCTACCCACGATGGCAATATTGCCGAGCACATTAACGTTCTGCTTGGTCTGGTCATATCGATGGCCGCCGACCCTAACAACGAAGATTTCCCCGACGTCGAAGCCTATCCCTGTGTACAGTTCTTGCGTTCGATTAAAACGCCCGACGGTGATATTCCCTACAACTGTAAATCGTTTATAGCTTTCATCGAATACACATGCATGAAAATCCTCGAAGAAAGCTGATTGTCCGATCATACTTTATATTTTACAAGTGCCAGTCTTGTGTTATTGTGCATGTGTTGTGTACGTGTTCATTGTGCAGGTCAATCGTTTTTTGTGAAAGTAAATTTTCTAGTTTGTACTGTCTGTAAAATTGTTTTTTCTCTACAATGTTTTTCGTGTCAAGTATACAGCTCCGGTTAGCCAAAATACCAACTTTTTCAAACAAAAAAATGTACCTACTCTTATAATACGTATTATTATTATTTTCCTTTTATGAAGGATTTGCTCGACCACCTTTCCCCTGGGCTCCGATTCCCAAGGGAGGATGACAAGCGAGCTTTCCAGCATAACTGCTCCACATATCCATGTGGTGAGCAATCACACTGCTGGGTCCGAGACCAATATTCATATTGATATTATATCCATCAATATTCATATATTTATATGAATGATTATCCATGGTATATCTTCTCCTCCTTTTTCTCTTTCCTCTTCTCCTTATTCTTCTCCTCGACCCGAGGAAGACCCGAAATGAATTGTTAATGAATATAAGTAAAAGCGGGTCTATGGTCCATAGAACTGATGTGTAATAGAACCATTCTTCAAAATCGTAACGACCGATTATACACATAGAGTCTATGGACCATAGACCCGGGCGTCTTTATTACACTAGTGAGTCTTTATTACGTCTTATTACACTTTTTCTTATATTCATTAACAATTCATTTTGGGCCGATGGTACATAGAGCCAGAAGTTTAGGAAAATCTTAATAAATTTAAAAGGTTCTATGCACCATTGATAGACCCTCTTGTATTTCTCTAAATTGTGAAGAAGGATCGAACTGATGTGTGATAGAGCTTCCCCCTAGTGGTGTAGTGTTAATAAGCTAAACTTCTGAATAATATATTAACTTAATTATTATTCAGATAATTTCAGTCAGCTGCCATTTTGTTTTTTTCCACTTATTACTTTTTTCTTAATAATGGTCAATTGAAACTTTGTACCAAAACTAATTATGTCAACTAGACAAAGCTACAAAACAATTCTACCAAATAAAACAGTGACATTTTTTTTACTACATCCTAGTGTTTTCATTATGTATTATAAATATCACAACATCTCACCAGACACTGTCAGAAGTTGAAGCTACAAAAAATTATGACAATTTTTCAGCAAATTCATAAAACAAAAGGGTGGCCATTTAAAATTTTGTTTCTTAGATAACTCGAAACCCGTTGATGTTACAAAAATTTTACATGAATAACTTTTCCTAGTAAATTTAATATCAAATCGATTGAGACCTTATATTTCAAGATTGGATGAATATTAACTAAGATAATGGTAGCTTGATAGGGTTTTTTCATTTTTTTTTATCGTATGGTTTTTTTATCATAATAATTAATTGAACGAAATTCCTAATTAATGCCATATAATATTCTGAAGACTTAATGGCATTCAAATTTAAATGCCTAAATTCTGAATATTATATGGCATTAATTAGGAATTTCGTTCAATTAATTATTATGATTTAACAGCAACTGTATAGTTGCAATGTCTCATTTCCTTCCATCTTTTTTTCTATCGGTGGGGAGACCCTCACGGGTTGGTGACTGCTGGAGGTTACCACCTACAATGGTGATTTCAACAATATTGTTTAGATTAACAATTTTTCAATAGGCATTGTTATAAAGTTTACATTGCAACAAAGTTGTAAAGTTACATTGTTATAAAGTTTTATACAAGTTTTAAATAGCTTTGTAAAATTGAAAAGTTTTATTTCATAGTTTATTTGCCATTCAAGAATTCAATACTTAGCAGTGGCGTAACTAGTCTGACTGCGCCCCAATGCAAGTACTCCCCGTGCGCCCCTATTCCTAGACTCATCTTCCCCTAGTCATCAACGAAACTAATGACATTTCTCCGTACTTCCACACTTCCTGGATTCCTGGATACTACAGAGTGGTCCAAAAAATGAATCCACTGTTTAAAAGTCCATAACGTAAACTAATTGATGCAGTTGTCTCATCTTTGGTGAAAGTGTAGTTTAAAGTCCAACTTGACACATCACTTTAAGTGTTCTAAATGGCCACAATTCACATCCTAAAACGATGCCTGAACTGCAGCAAAACTACTGACTAAAAATTAATTAAAATTAAAAAAATTAATTGAAAGTAAAATTAAGTCACTAAACATTTCTAAACACTATTTTAACATAACTGACGTAAGGATCACATAACATGCTTACAATAAATTAATGTACTTTTTAGGACGATAAAAAATAGACTACTTCTTACTTTACATTTTATATTTATTCAGTGCCCTATACAGTATATATACATGATATCGCAAGCTGCAATATAATGTTCATGTACTTTTGATATCGTCTTTGACTACATTTCTAAAGCAAATTACTTATTAACCGAAGCTTGAGTCACATCATATTCATATTTGTTACAAAATTCAGAGGCTGACTTTACAAGTTGTTCGTCAGTAAACCGTATTGAATTATCTGGGTTTAAAAAACTGTTTGAAATGTGTCAGTTATAACTCATACACATAGCATAGATTTAAACCTTTCGTTTAACTGTGAAATAAAAATATCAATTGCTCTCAAAGATACCTTAACTTTATAGGAATATCACTAAACTCAGAGTCACTATAAAAAGTTCGTCAAAAAGATTGAGTCGTTAGTTTGTACATGTTGATTTTGCTTTAAAATTTTTAAAACTCATTCTAGGATAGCCTCGGTTGAGCGGAAAACCGAGACAACTGTGCCACGAATATTTTTTCACATTTATTTTTGGTAGCTACAGGGAGTTTTGCTTCAACGTATTTTTTTTTTTCCTAAAAAGTTTCCAGAATATCTGTTTTTTGCGCCCCTCCAAGGCTTGCGCCCCCTGAAGGCCTGCGCCTCAATGCACCGCATTGGTTGCATTGGCGTTAGTTACGCCACTGATACTTAGTACTTAGTACAATATAAGTACTTAGATTTCATCCAAATTTTTCAAAAAACAAAAATTGCGGGCCTACGAACGGCCTACGCAGTCTGAGATTCTATTTGCTCCTGGCTTCAGCTATCATCAGCACACTGGCCAATGAGATTCAGGGTTCTGTTATCAACCAATTCCTCGACAGCACGTCATATCTAATCTTCCGTATTGTACAGTTTATTTATTTGTTTCGCCACATAGTTTTCTATCAGTTTGCTTGTAGAATAATGTTGTTGCTTCGTTTTTCAGACGAATAATCTTCATCTTCGTTATAATAATATTCCTGAAGGATTATCAGCGTCGCTGTCGCAAGTTGTGAGGTTATTTTATAATCAGCTGATCGCAAAAACAAGATCGGTGTTTTGGTTCTGTCGTCAGTGACATAACCTAAATTAAATTATAGCTGGGCTACTTACTGCGCCCTATGTGATTAATATTGTATTTTTTTTTTAGTTTTTCTCCTTGTTAAATCTTCAAGTTATAAATATAGAGTCGCTCATCATGGATTTGGAAAGTAAATACAATAAAAAAAGCCCAGGTAAGTCCCTTTCATCTTGAAATTAATCCGAATTACACATAGCCTACCTCATTAGCCTTGGCTCTATTGTGGTTCATATTATAAAAGATTGCTGTATGCTATGTTACTGTTTATGGAGGCAGGTCTGATGTTATTTTAGATTCTGCAAAATTTAAAATCTTGACAAGTAACATTTCTGCTCTTCAATTTTTAATAGAAATTGGATTCGGGTATTGTTTGATGTAGCCTGATGGGTTTTTATAGCTATTTTTCTGATTTATTGTGTCTGGGAGGTATACTCTCTCAATTTTCAGTTCTTTTTCATACTATTTCAATTCTTTCTCTATGAAAGTGCCTGCGTTTAGGTTGGGATTACATACACACCATACTGTACTTCCCCATCACAATAAGCTACCATCCAAACAATACCTGATTAACCACACTATGTTCACTTTACTAATGTACAAAATCACTTCAGCCTTATGTAAACGATCAAATAGCATCCAATAAAATAACTTACCCTTGAAATAACTGATAAAGTACGGCACTGGTACAAGTAAGTCACCCACACACTATACATCCGTGTAGGCCTATAGTTTGCCACTTTGTATAATTCCTTATCGAGCCTAGTGTATTGATACCTTATCTTATCAGCTGTTAGTTCAAGGTCATTTTATCTTTTACTTTTATTTTTATTATTTTGCTTTTACGGCCTCATTGGACCACTTAAATCAATCATTTCCTGGTCTTTATTAATTTTTTCTTTCGCATTGTCCAGTATTTCTTCATTCGTTCTGATCTTCTCTTTCGTTCTTCATCTGTAAATACCCTTTGTACAGTATGTCGGTTGTCTATTTTTGGTTTGAACCTTGTTTTTATGTCTTTTAGTTTGTTTAGATTTTCAATTTTGCTTTTCAGATCATCCAGGTTTATTTCCAGTTCGTTCAGATCTTCTTTAATTTCTCTAATCCATCCTGCTTGCTGCTTCATATCCCATAGTTTCTCTATTATTATTCTCGATAACCTGGTTTCTGGTGTCCTTAGAATGTGACCAACAAAAGATATTCTTTTTTTTCGCATAGTGTCTGTAATAGGTTCAAGTTCTTTGTAAACCACTTCATTTGGCACTATCCTCCATTGTCCATCTTTTTGATATTTCTTATTGATACAGGTTCTGGCTAATCTTCTCTCTACTTTTAGTATTTTGTCAACTCCTTTTTTTGTGTTAACTTGAAAAGTGTTTCACTGCCGTATGTCACCTCTGGTTGCACCACTGTTTTATAATGTTTTAATTTTGTTTTGATTGATAGACATTTTTTATTGTAAGTAGCCCATGTGGTACTTGAGTATTAAACGGAGGCCACCTAACCTACAACGCTAACCTATAACGCTAACCTATAACGCTAACCTAACGCTAACCTATAACCTAACCCTAACCTATAACGCTCGACTCACAACAATACTAGAATAGTTCTACTACAACATCTATAACAATTTAACCTTCTAGGTTCTATCTACAATATAACCTTCATGTTGTTTTCTGAGACTTTATCATTTTATTAGTTCGTGCCTGCCATGCAGGGGCTTCATCCAGGTTGTGAGTTATTTATAATAATAAAAATAATAAATGAAAGGGATAATAAGAGATTTAAAAATAAACTTAAGAAGTACCTGACAGAATTAGTTTGTTATAATTATGATGAATTTTATAATGCTAGACGATGATTGTATTATATTGGCCTATGCCTATATGTTATATGTTTTTTATATGTTCAATGACGCATTCATGTACATAAATTGTAGCCTATGTGTTGAATAAAGAGTTTGATTGATTGATAAACTTTTACTTTTATTATAATAATTTTCACCTTTCCATACCAATAAATTCTATTTCACTATGTATAGCAGGATCCAATTCAACTTGTCAGAAATCAGCTGTTTCAAAGAGCAATATCACAATACTTAACCTACAAATGCTGAATCTCGCAGATTATTGAAAAGGTCTTTTAAAAATTTATTCTTTGAAAGGTCTTCTTTAAAAAGGTCTTTTAAAGACTTTAAAGGTTCTTTAGACTTTCAAGCCTTTTGATTATTGTGTCGAAATCACTGTTTAATTATTACTGGATCAGCTGATTTATGACAAGTTAATTGGCTCCTGCTATAAGAATGCGCAATGATGTGTGTTTTTGTGTACTGCGCAGCGGTTAAGCGGCTGATGCGCGAAGCGCTGGAACTGCGCAATGCCACCGACGAGTACTGCGCACGGCCGCTGGACGACAACCTGTTCGAGTGGCATTTCACGGTGCGCGGTGCGCCGCACTCGGATTTCGCCGACGGCATCTACCACGGACGCATTCTGCTGCCGCCCGACTACCCAATGAAGCCGCCCAACATTATACTGCTCACGGTCAGTGCCAACCGGTTCACTCACATAATTATATAGCAGGATTCTTTTACATTGTCAGAAAACAGCTGATTCAACGTTAGTAGACGAGCGTACATCAATCAGCTGATTCTTTTAAATTGTCAGAAAACAGCTGATTGATGTACGCACGTTTACTAACGTTAAATAAGCTGTTTTCTGACAATTTGAAAGAATCAGCTGATTGATGTACGCTCGTCTACTAACGTTGAATCAGCTGTTTTCTGACAAGTTAAAAGAATCCTGCTATAAATAACAATTTTTTTCATCCTTATACTAGACTACAGAGACTGTGTATAATAATAATATCTCTGGTCGTGGGTACAGCACCACCAGAGGAGTTTATTCAAAATATCAAAATTATACATCAAATTTATAAATACAAAGTCTTCTAAATCATCATTTTATATAAAGTCTTACATCTGAATTTAATATGTTGCATAATTGAATTTTGTGGCCCCCACTATATAAAATATGTGTCGGGATGCCACTATGTATAATTACCACTTGTAATTATACCCCATGTATAAAATACCACTTAGATATGTATAATCACAGTGTGGACATTGAATGTCACACTTTGTTTGGTTAGCTCGGACAAATTCACCATACTTTTGCTAATTTGCATTTAAATTAGATTTATTGAAATACCAACAAAAACAAAATAAAATAAAAAATTAGACGTGAATCATACATATGTAAAAGCGGCTTATTGACAGGGAAAGTAGAGACGGCAAGTTACGCCAGTACTTGCCTCTTCAACTTACCGCTCACTTTCCCTGACAGAAGGGGCACTTTCCACTCCAGCGGAAAGTAATCACTTGCGACCAGTAACATCAAACTTGTTTGTTTTTACTTGCCACTACAAGGACAGTAGCGGGTCACGTGGGTGGTCACTGTCGGCCAGTACTTTCTTGTCAAAACATGTACTTTCCGCCAGTAGAGCAGAGGAAGCGCTTCGTTTCAGTTAGGCTAGGCGTACACCGGTTAGTCAAGACAAGACAAGACAAGATTAGTCACGTTTAGTCGCAGTAATTCACAAAGTTGCTTATGATGCAGCACACACTGATGCAATGACTAATCGGTGTGTGTTGCTTCATAAGCAACTATGTGAAGTACTGTGCCTAAACGTGACTAATCTTGTCTTGTCTTGACTAACCGGTCTACGCCTAGCCTTATTGAACAGATGATTTGTGGTAGAAAGAATATGAGTTGGTAAACCATTAAAATGATGTTGCCTACTGACGGCCAGTACAACTGATAAACTGGCAGCCAGTACTTGCCCTGTAATTGGTGGAAAGTGATGCAATGGCAAGTACTGGCCGAAAGTAACTTGCCGTCTCTACTTTCCCTGTCAATAAGCCGGTTTATGTTGAGTGATTCACTTCTTACCTACAATTCGCCTTTGCCAGTGTTACCCCGGTCGTACACCGGAGCAATAAGCAATAGGCAACTAGCAACATATGGATCATATGATTGTCTACTCTATACAAACCAATAGTTCAATGCACACCGAAACAGCTGCTTTAGGTGTGCATTGGACTATTTGTTTCTATAGAGTAGACGATCATATGATCCAAATGTTGCTTATTGCTCCGGTGTACGAGCTGCCTTAGTTTTCATCAATTCAAGCTTTTTATTTTTAATTTTGGAAAAGATATTTTTCACGTTGTTTCTCTTGAAGAAAGTTTGACAAAAATGTGTGAATGGGTTCAAATTTGCCTTCGAGTTTGTGGTTCTAATACAGAGTTATCATAAAAGAATGGTGCAAAGATTGAATTTTTATAGAAACCAGCGTTCAAGCCAAACAACCTAAATTAGACAGGAATCATGAACTGATCCGCGTCAAATGTTTGTCAGAAAATCGCATCAATTCTTTTGAAACCGCACCATTCTTTTATGATAACCCGGTATTATGCTTTTGCTTGGTGTAGCCGAACGGCCGTTTTCAAACGCAGAAAAAGATCTGCCTGAGCATTTCGGGCCACCATCCTGAGACGTGGCAGCCGTCCTGGTCGATCCGCACCGCGCTGCTGGCTCTGATCGCCTTCATGCCCACGCCTGGCAACGGCACCATCGGATCCCTCGACTACACGCCGCACGAGAGGAAGCAGCTCGCCCGCAAGTAAGTCTACAGCGCCCGACAGTACAATCATTTATCATAGAAAAAATTATGGGCTTCTACCCAGTCAGCTGGTTCAAATCTCCGGAAAGCTATAGCAGGATCCAACTAACTTGTCATAAATCAGCTGTTCCAGTAATAATTAAACAGTGATTTCGACACAATAATCAAAAGGCTTGAAAGTCTTAAAGACCTTTAAAGTCTTTAAAAGACCTTTTTAAAGAAGACATTTCAAAGAATAACTTTTTAAAAGACCTTTCCAATAATCTGCGAGATTCAGCATTTGTAGGTTAAGTATTGTGATCATATGCTCGTTGATCAGCTGATTTATGACAAGTTAGTTGGACCCTGCTTTACAATCATTTATCATAAAAAATTATGGGCTTCTACCCAGTCAGCTGGTTCAAATCTCCGGAAAACTACCGACTTTTTTGGGTTGCACCAAGGTATATAGACATTGCCCCCTCTACATTACATGGCCGCGGCCTTCAATGTGACAACCTCGCATTACCGGCTGGTTCCATTATAAAATCATACCTATAAAAAACACTACAAACACATGACTTATACATGACCGATTTGCATTGCTCATGCAAGCCAATGCAGCGACGTTGTCACATTGAAGGCCGCGGCCCTGTAGTTTAGAGGAGGCTATGATGTAGAGTGTCATTCTATACACCTTGGGGTTGCACTATGCAGACTGTTCAATCACAATGTGGACATTGAATGTATTTATTTATAAACATTATCATCACATAACATCAGTGTCTCGGAATACTCCCATTTGATAGGTAATTTGTCAAAATGTAGTACTTAGGTCATTGTAACAGGTCTAACAATAATATTTTACTAGTAAAATATGAAACACATAGTCATATGTGGACAGTGTGGATATTTTTACAAACCATACACAGTTATTATCATAACTTTATCACCAATCGAATTCAGCTTTAATGACTAACAGTAAATTATTTTATAACAAGAAAATATATAATATATATTTTTAAATATTATTTAATGCATCTATAAAAATATGTACAATAATTATGTCTATTGAAGAGATGGCGCAAACCAATTGAAACTAATTTTTAGTGCCTCATGGAAAAGTAATCGAAAATTGGACTTCCGATTTGACCACGTTCAAGACAGCCATGCGGCCATTTGCCGAAAATTATATTCAAATTGTATTGTCATAATATTAACTTCCGAGTAATTTCATGTCAATTTGAAGAATCATCCTTGTTCTATGCATTTCAAAGTTTTCTACAGAACCTCCTAAAAATACCCTTGTTATAATTTGCTTTTTCCGGCGTTAGTTTTCATCATTTAAAGTTTTCTAAGCAGTAGGAATTGAAATCAAATCAAAATTTATCCATCAAAATTAATTACAATACAAATTTGGATTCTATAACATGTAAAACAAAGACGTTTTATGCATTGAATAATATCTTAATATACAGCAGGATCATTTTAACTTGTCAGAAAACAGCTGTTTCGGTAATAAGTAAACAGTGATTTTGACACAATAATCAAAAGGCTTAAAAGTCTTAAAGACCTTTAAAGTCTTTAAAAGACCTTTTTAAAGAAGACCTTTCAAAGAATAACTTTTTAAAATAACTTTTCAATAATCTGCGAGATTCAGCATTATTTTGTAGGTCAAGTATTGTGATACTGGTGACCGAAACATATGTTTTCTGACAAGTTAAAATGATCCTGCTATAGATCATTTAATGAATGAATATACTCCCCACAATAAATGATATGTGTTGGGTTATACGTTATTAGTTGCTTGTAGTGAATATTTTTCTTATGACAATACAGTGTTATAATTACTAGTTACAAACAATATTCAGTGAAAACGTCAATAGGATATTTTTCACTATATTGAAATTAGTAAAAATTGATATACAAACAAGTTGATGAAATTAGTAATTCAACAAGCTTCTGCCCTCTCAACATTATTTATTGCTTAAGAAACTTTTATTATTCGATAGAAACTATTTTGTGTTTGTACGTTACCTGATTTGATATAATTTCTAATCAATTCATCATGAAGTTAACTCTAAAAAAACTTGTTGCAGATCACAAGTGTGGGAGTGTGATGTTTGCGGCAAGATGGCCGATCAGCTGGATAGGAGCACGGACAACAGTAACAATCCCATCACTTCGGACGAGTCCAATCTCATAAACAATGTTATATTCAAGGTGAGAATCACTTGTGACTCTTCTCGCATTCAGTCCCTATGTGTCCACACTTTTTGTGTGCTGCACAGCATGCTGCAAATACAAAATATAGCAGGATTCTTTTAAATTGAATCAGAAACAGCTGATTGATGTACGCTCGTTTACTAACGTTAAATCAGCTGTTTTCTGACAAGTTAAAAGAATCCTGCTATACTTCGGAATTGATAGCATTCTGTGCAGCACTCAAAATCGACCAAGTGTGCGTAATAATAATAATTAATAATAATAATTCTTTTTATTGCAGAAACCATTTTTTTTCTGAGGATGATGCCCACATGAACTCTAGGCTTGTGCGTGGGTAATGAGTGGGGTGATGATGAGATATGACGACTACTTTTTAGGCAGTCGGGACCGACGGCTTAACGTCTCCTCCGAAAGACGGGAGTGGCCGTATTTGTCAAAATCCTTTCCGTCAACCAGGCTCGAACCCCGGCCCAATGGATTTTATCTGACTGCTGATAACTTAATCAGTCTGACGCCTTAGCCGCCTCGGCTACGAACCACTCCATTGAGTTCATCAATGGCATTACAAAGTCAATATACATACAAGTGAAAGTTACAACAATAACAACAAGTCAGAAATAACAATAACAATTGCATAAAACACAAGAACAAAATACAAGAACATATAATTACATGGACTAGCTTCAAATGGCCATAGAATTTGCATTTTCATAGAACTCATGTATTTCGATGAAGATTTATAGTCTGTTTAGGGAAAGGAGAGACGATGTAAATAAACCTGTGCGTGCGAGAGTCTAGCTAGGAGCAGCAAGACCGATTCACAGTAGAACTACTGAAATAATATTATTATCTGATTCCAGTCTGACCTTGAATGAACGTATTGTGAACTGGAATTGGACAGAAAGTTTATCGAAACAGCTGTGAGTCATCGCTTCTTTACGCACACAAATGCAAACAGCTTGTTTTGGCAATCTCACGACTATACATAATAAAAAACCGACTACTTCTGACACAGTGTCTGGTGAGATGTTGTGATATTTATAATACATAATGAAAACACTTGGATGTTGTCAAAAATATCACTGTATTTAGTAGAGAAATGCACAAACATGTTTCGGCATCTTCAGTGTACTAACTAACTACTAGTACACTGAAGATGGCACAATGATGCCGAAACATGTTCGTGCATTTCTCTACTAAATACAGTGATATTTTTTTACTACATCCAAGTGTTTTCATTATAAACCGACTACTGTACTCCATTTCCTGTAAGGTGGCCCCCCTACATCTGATGACAATTTTACTGGGCATGTAATTGGTATGGTATAATAGCCTATGTGCTTCGCTTTAGTTAATTTTGCTTTGTTTTGCAGGGAGAAGAGCCGAGTGAACCGTCGTCAACTGCAGACAGAAAGCTTGTTGAAACATCTGCTGAAATCACCGATTCACAAACGACTTGCTCCTCTCCATCGCCCACTAGCGCCGCCACCCGGCCACCAGCAGAAACAGTAGCCGCTGACGTCATCAACCCCCCACCACCTCCACCCGTCACCAATTTGATCTCAGACTCCACTTCCAATTTGCTCATCGCCATCCTGGTGGCAGGCATTGCATTCCTCATCTGTCGCAGAATCTTTCTGTTGTAGTTGGTTACTCTAGCACAATAATAATTGTATCCAATAATTCAATCAAATGTAAATCATAAATGCACGGATCGTCAGTCGCTCGTTAAGTAATGAAAATGAACCGATAGAAATCAACTAATGAGAATCAACTAATTGAAATTAACTGATGAAAATTAACTACTTATGTGGCTCCATTCAAAACAGATTTTCACTTACGTTCGGTCAACTATAGTCCGATTCACGTCAAGAAGTCAGCATTGTTTATATGAGGAGCATTGATGCCAAGTTTCATTGAGAGAGAACGAGAAAACTGCACCAAACATGTTTGTTGGGACTGTGTGCGACAACAATGCACAGTGCGAATAGGATAGAGACATCAGCAACTGCCTTGTTCTGGACAAGGATAGCAAACTCCCATCTAAGCAATGCTGACTTCTTGACGTGAATCGCACTATGGTTCAAAGTAATGAGTAGAGCTGAGCTGCACTGCTGGGTTGTTACCTTGATCCATAGCTCATACAACATCCATAATAATAGATTATGTTGAAAATTATCGTGGACTTCTTGATAAACCGTGACAACCATCCCTCTACTAAACGCTTCTCAATATATTGTAGACCTAATACATTATTTTTACTATGAAATAATATGAATAGAAATCTATAAATAATAGGACTGCCCGATGCTGAGCTCTGTGTCTCTGAAGACTGGAACGGGGAGACGAAGATAGCACTCTTATGCACTGCAAAAACCGGTTTTCGATGACGTATCGCATTCCTCCCAGGGACACAGAGCTCAGCATCGTACTGTACTTTCCTCACTATGGAAACATTCATTTGATAGACCTATCAAACAAATTATATCGATATGCAAGTTTTATCAATATATTTTCGTTAGGTACAAGCAGAGATTTATCATTACAGAGCGTGCCATCCAAATTGGCCTCTCACTGGAGCATGCGCGTTGATCGCTTTCTCCCACTACAGTGCCTGCTGACTCGCGGTACAGTAAATTTCAATAGTTCATTCAGCTGGCAAACTCAGCTTTATAAAAAAATTCATATTCGCTTCGGTTACCCAGCAGTAGTATGATGTTATTTGCTTCACTGATGTTATCTTTCAATGAGAATTTTTGAGGTACTGTGTGCGGCTGGGGGAAGCGTGGTGGGAGAGATTATCCATCTCTCTCGCACACCCTCCCCTAGACGCCAATTTGGATGACACGCTCTGTACCTAACCTAACCCTTATCGATAGAATGATGTTAGGTTATGTAGGTATGGATGTATCGATAATAAAATTGTTTGATATTAATAAATGTTTGTTCCCTGCAATAGGAAAGTAGTCTACCAAATAATAAATATAATATAATATTTAAATTCTTTCCTATCGTTCACGCCTCTCTGAAAGTTTTTGCAGCTAACTTTAACTCTCTCTAAGGCTAGGCGTACACCGGTTAGTCAAGACAAGACAAGACGAGATTAGACACGTTTAGTCACAGTAATTCACATAGTTGCTTATGAAGCAGTACACACCGATGCAATGACTAATCAGTGTGTGTTGCTTCATGAGCAACTATGTGAAGTACTTTGACTAAACGTGACTAATGTCGTCTTGTCTTGTCTTGATTAACCGGTGTACGCCTATCCTAGATCTTCCCTCCTGTAGAAAATCGAGTTGTCAATGTTTAAAGAACTCAACCTCAATTTTCTTTCAATTTTCCTGCTGGAGAACTGTAAATATGCTGATCTTGAGAGAGATCCTGATCTTGAATTTATTACAGTGACATTCATTCAAATTGAAACTTGGCATTAAATAGATGAATAGAGAGATATCATTTCTTGGCGTTGCTGATGACCGTAGAGTATGATGGCAAAGAATATCTAAAAAAAAATATTACTCTAGCAGGATCCTTTTAACTTGTCAGAAAACAGCTGTTTCGGTAATAAGTAAACAGTGATTTTGACACAATGATCAAAAGGCTTATAAGTCTTAAAGACCTTTAAAAAATACCTTTTTAAAGAAGACCTTTCAAAGAATAACTTTTTAAAACACATTTTCAATAATCTGCGAGATTCAGCATTCGTAGGTTAAGTATTGTGATGCTGGTGGCCGAAACATATGTTTTCTGACAAGTTAAAAGGATCCTGCTATATCTATCTAATGTCAAGCGTCAAATTAAATGAATATAACTGTAACTAATGATCATTAGTTAATTAACGACTGACGAATCGGACACTAGACATGTACAGGCTATGCTTTTTTTTTAATTATTATTCTCTCTGACCGGCTGTAGAGAAGTGTCAAATTCATTCTTGTTTATTATTACTCAAATGTATAGTAACATTCGCCATCCTCATTTCATTGAAAAGCATTTCCACACCTATAGGTTATTATGGGAACTTTCATTATGGCAAATTTAATATTTTACTATACAATAATAATAATGTATCGCCCGTCAGAGAATTGTTTGTTGCTTTTATTTTGTGATGGTGTGATCTCTTCTTTAATCTGTATTTCCTGTATAATGGATGATAAATAATATTGAGTTCTTGTTTTATTAAAGATAATACTATTAAGTTAAGATGAAATTGACCTGTACCAGTATAATAACCAGATAATATAGAGATTTGCGCGAACTTACATTAGGCCTGGCTTATATGTTATACCGAAGAGGTTTACCTTTGGACATGGAACATGGTATGATCTTCTTACTCTACAAAAACAAATAGGCAAATTCACACCAATTTTCATTGGTTTATTTGCTCGTATAGAGTTCCATGTCCACAGGTGAACCTCTTCAGTATACTGTAACGTGTATAGCCAGATTTTGCGTAAAAACATTAAGGTTTCAATGTTTGTCAATTTTTAGGTCGGTTAGTTTATTCTCCTGTTGGATATCGGATGAAAATGGAAAATTTGTTTGTGTGATCCTCATGTTTAGAAAATGAAAAATGAGACTTGAAAACACGTATAAACGCAATTGTATTAAAACTCTGTTATAAAATGATGGGATATAGTATGAGTGACATCTATTAATACCGGTAGCTATTAATAGATGTGAAATCTGTGTACAGACTATAGTCTATACAAATCTTAGATTGTAGCATTGAGCTCATGGAATACAGTGTTGCCAGATTTCACAGATGAAAAAGTCAAGTCGGCTGTATGCGTTTTTAACAGTAACATGGCAACAGTGTGGAGACATTTCCGTTGAAATAGCTTTGCCATAATTCCCCTACTGCATTCTAAGGTTTGCTCAGACTATATAAGGCACTAAAAATAGTATTCAGTTTCAATGGGTTTGAGCAATATCTCTTCAATAGACAATTATTGTACATATTTATAGATACATTAAATAATATTTAAAGAATATATATTTTCTTCTTATGCAATAAGTTATTGTTAGTCATTTAAGCTGAATTTGATGATGAGCTGATTTAATTGTGTATGGTTTGTAAAAATACAATAAAAGATATTATTGTTGTCAGTTGAATTTTTATTTCATCAGTTCATCCTGTATTGAAAATAGCCTGCTTCTCCCCAAAATTATAATTATTCTGTATTTTGAAGCCATTTTTGTGGCTGTGTTTGGTCGCTCGGTGAGAGCGGTTGCTGAGTGATCTTGATGTGTCACGAACACTCAAGACTGCTCTTGGATGGGTGACCGACACTAAGATAAGGCGAGGAACCTACCGATAAAAAGCCATAAGAAATATTGAAGCCATTTGTTTGATTCATCACAAACGCGAATTGCCTTTTTTTATGATCTCTTTGCAACTACTAGGGACCGTTTGCACAAAAGCCAATTGAATCCAACTCCCGTAAAATGACGTCAATTTACGGATCTCCATGTGAACGGATCATGCTGGATAACGTCATTATACGTCGGTCAAATCTAATGTGCTTTTTTGTAATCGGCCGTTAGACTATTGCCCGGTTTTTCAGTCGCTCAATAGACAGTTTATGGATCCAATAACTTTATCGAATCAATAACCATGTGTTTTCAAATGAAAAAAAAAGTTATTGATTCAATAAGTTTATTGAACGACTGAAAAACCGGGCATATATCTATTATCTATACTCTATTGACGGAGAGCTGGTGTACTACTGGCGCGCTCAAGTGAGTGAACAATCGGTAGGGATTGAAGCTAGGTTGTCATTGAATCAAATGTAAAAATGCCTGTTTTCAAACCAAACTTATTTGAAAAATATTCCAGTAACTTCTAAAATCAAGGCTGCGATGTTTTTGATCATCTCAGTAGTCATTTTAAGAGAAAAGAAACAATGATCTTTTTTATTTTATCTTCATTCCAAAAGGCTTCCCTGCCAAAAGAGAGTGAGAGAGAACGATAAATAAAATGTAATAATGAGCGTAAATAGTTGAAATATGGATGTAAATATAACGTTGTTGAGAAAGTAGAGATAATAACGTCAGTGCAGTCCCAAACTCAGAACACTATCAAATGAACAATAAATTAGAAAATACATCTGGGAGCCTGTTTCGTAAAAATTTAGAAGCCACGTAATACAGGAAAATCTGTAGACTAACACTCACATGAATTTATTACAAAGAACAACGTGCTACTTGTTTCTAGTGTGTCCACTTTTTCCTGTAATTTCCATTTTTATGAAACATGTTCCAGAGACCATTTCATATAATTTTAGAGTAAAAAACTTTAAAACAGATCAAAGGCGAACATACACTAAAATAGACATCAATATAGCGCGATTTACTATGCAATGAACTCATAAGTTAGTCAAGTGTGTGGTCGCCTTATTCCTGTTTTGAAAGACTTCTAAAAATGAAGGAATGATAATTATAAGCAATCTACAACATTTTCCAACTCAGGTACAACTTTATTTAGTAAATTGCCTTTTACAGCCATGCTTGAACAAAATCAACATTAATTTTTTCAACATTATTTGACCTATGCAATACCGTAACAAAGGAACTCTACGTCTAATTAATACTAGAAATTAATTATCCAACGTAATAACTTAGTATTCAACTATATTAATCAACAAATAATCAATGGTATGCGAAAGAAACGAAAAACAATAAATACTTTGACATCATACCGAATAGTCGTGAATACTGTACCTTACTAGACGATATCAATAAATTATGAATATTAATAATATTGTATTTGCACAATTATTAATAAATTAAGCAGTAATTAGCTAGCTTTGGTTACTTTCTATATAGAATTTTGAACTCAAATAGGCCTACATAACGGGGATAATCCATTACAATGATCAGAATATTCTTACATTTCAAAAACCATAAACATCCATTATGTTTATCAATGAGTTTCTTCATACATAGTTAGTAGGAAAAACGTTCAATTAGCATAACATTGTGTAAAACGTGCGATGAAACAATATTTTCTATATCAACATTCAATAGAAAATTTTTCAAAATAATTTGAACACAACTGAAAATGCTATTTGTTTCATTTTATTTCATTTAATTATCCAATATTTGTCTTTTTATTTGATTGCATGTAGAGCGACCCTGATTTGATTGCTGAAAATATATTATTTACTGAATTTATATTGTTGACAGTATATATAAATAAAATGAAAATAAATAAATCTTCTGTTTCTGGATTTTTTATTTCCTAAGTTGACCAAGTTATTAAGCCAACATGAAAGTGCAAAAAGGGAGAGCAGTTATAATCAGATTCATTCAATTTGACGCTTGGCTTTAGATAGATAGAGAGATATTATTTCTTAACGTCGCTGATGACCGTAGAGTACGATGGCAAAGAAATAATATCTCTCTGTCTATCTATCTAATGCCAAGCGTCAAATTAAATGAATATGATTATAACAATTTTCTGAAAAGAATTTAGTTGAAAATTTTGGATGAAAATAAACCACTGTTGACTGTAGTGTTACTACTTCAAAGAATAGATTTACGAACATAATAAAAAAAAGGAGAATGAATAAAAGAAATATCACAGATTTAAAGGTAGGTATAAAGGTATAATCTATATAGATAGATCGATAGATAGAGAGATATTATTTCTTTGCCATCGTACTCTACGGTCATCAGCAACGTCAAGAAATAATATCTCTCTATCTAATGCCAAGCGTCAAATTAAATAAATCTGATTAAAATTAAAGTTCACAATTTTTAGTATAGATTGGCATACAATAGTATTCTACAATAACGGATGGAAAAAAGGTTTGTGATACCGTACATAAATATTGAATACAACATTAAAAAGAAGCAAAACATGCTATGCAAACTATTTTTAGAAATTGTAACAGAAAAGTATAATCATATTATTTCATAATTAATTATATTTCATAAGTACCTAATCATATATTTTCCTGGACAGAGATACGAAACTCTAACTTTTTGAATAATAGAACAGTTAGATATATTCGTTTATAAAAAGATGAGATAAAAATAGTTTCCATAAAAAAGTAACATTCAATTATCTGGAAATGTATAATAGATTTCAGTGTACCTTCAAACTATACAATTATTACAAAAATATTGTTTTAAAAATCAATATGGTTAGCAATCACAGACTTATAAGGCTGCTTAATATTCTTCTTGCTTCATACACAACTCCATTTTATGGTAATATTTTCCATAAGTAATGACAATGTTCACTATAATTTATTATATAAGCAGTCGCATGCACGTTATTTGAAAATATTTTCGTAAACAAGTGAAAAAATTAGAAGAAAACATGTAAAATAACATGAAAACTACCTGATTTTTCAATTATTTCAAAAAAGAAATTCTTGACTGTTGTCTTTGTTTTTATACACATTACTACACACTTACAATGATAGTTCTACAGGTTTTACTATCATTTTCAAATAATATTCTTGGAGATTAACAGCAAAAAATCAATCTTCCAGAAAACTTTCGCAAGACAATCTTACAAGAAGAAAAACACGGACAATATTAATGAGTGAATAAAACATTTTCGGCAGGAAAAAATACGACCTACATGCAAACAATCAACTCATTTTATGTATTCAAGGAAAGTGAATAAGGCCAATAAAAAACATGACTAAATAAGATACATTGACGAGTGACAACAAGGTACGGTAACAAACATACATCACATTTATATTAATCCAAATTACATCCAGTAAAAATTCTGGTTATAATCATATACTCGTACTATTCTGTGACAAACAATAACATGCAAATACGTCAGGCCTCCTGATATCTGAATAATTATCTATTATAACTAATAATAAGTGAATCCATAATTTAATTATTCAGTTTTGATTCTTCACACGATTCACTATCCAACATTATTGACTCATCATAATAATAGACGATTTTTATAAGCGTAAAATGTTGACCACAAAAATGAAATGCATTGTAAAATGATCTGGCAGTTGATTAGAAGATTCAAATGATAAACTATTTCTAAATTAACCAATTTTCGACAAGTTACCCACTACTCACACCTGGAAACTTGACATCGAAAAGCAACTCATCGCTCGGCAACTCAGCGATGCAGTAGTTGCTTGTCATACTCACAGCCGCTACTCAAGTTGCCAGAGTTGCTGTTCGACTTCTATCACAGTATTTTCAAAAAGTGAATATTTTGAGAATTTTATAACTTATCTTTGATCTTCTATAAGTTGAAGTGACCAAAAAATGATGAAATATTACTTTTCAAAGCAAATAATCCTACTTTTCCAGTTTATGTGGTCAGAATATATCCTAACCTCACTTTTCTGTACATAGAATCTGTCCAAACATCGCTCGGCGACCAGCATGCAGCAACTTCGTTGCGCGGCGATGTCACCTGAAAGACATCGCCTAGTCTGAGCGTCGTCATTTGAAAACACATGCTGCGTCGCTGAGTCGCCGAGCGATGAGTTGCTTTTCGATGTGGAAGTTTCCAGGTCTGAGTAGTGCCTTAGGCTCTACTCACACTTGGATACTCAAATCGCGGATACTCAGCTACTGAAAAAATGTGTTTTTAAATGATGACGTTCAGACAAACGATTTCAGGATCGTCTGAATATTGGTTCGTTTCCAAATTTTGGAAACACATATTTGTTATCCGAGTCGCTGAGTAGCCGCGATTTGAGTATCCAAGTGTGAGTAGAGCCTTACAGCGATTTAAATCTTGTAATTAACGCCTCGATTACAGTAGGAGTTGTAGACAATTGATACAGGTCGATTGACTATTATTTCTAGTCAATTGACTGCTGTTTTTAGTCAGTTGTTTGTGTGGAAGTGACAGTTGAGGATGGTTTCCTCCAAACAGTGATACAAATACTGCCCCGGATTTTTCTCAGTAGATCGATCACTTCAGCAGTATTCATGCCTTCAACGCTCTCATCGTTTACCTGAAATTCAAGAGTAAGCGTGAGTTCGGTATCAAATTTCAATATTCATTCAATCTGCATTCTGCATTGAAATCCCTAATCCATTCAACAAGTATTTTGGAGATACCATTCCAGAAAGATGCTCCATATAGGAAGCATTACAATATTACTAATTATTGCGTAATTCTTTCTCTATTGATGTAAATTATTAATGAGAGGACACATTTGTTTTCTTTTAAATCTCATTTTAAAAAGGTTTTGTTCAAATAATTCTATACTTTTTAGCTGCAATATTTTATATTTTCCTCAAGGGAGTGAAGGAGTATCTCATCTAGATGCTAACATTTTGAAATAAAATCAAAAAAATTTATTTCATTCCATTTGAATCCTTGAAGCTGTGTTGTAGCCTACAACACACAATAGCTAAATGTGGGTAAAAGAAGCTAGCGGACTTGATTTTTTATTTGGCAAACAAAACAAAAATTTTTCATTTTCGAGGATAATTTAATTTTGAATTTTGAAGGATGACAGTGAAGGGACCAAGTCCCAAGATACTAGCGCTCACGTGAGAAAAATATGCAACAAACAATCGGTGATCCCTTGAAGCTTTGTTGATAATATTCAATTGCAAAGAAGCTGTCTTCCACCAATCATATTTGAAAAGTAATCATCCAAATTTTTTACGTACTCTAAAAAGCAACGCTATCATCTTTAAGGCTAGGCGTACACCGGTTAGTCAAGACAAGACAAGACGAGATTAGTCACGTTTAGTCACAGTACTTCACATAGTTGCTTATGAAGCAACACACACATATTAGTCATTGCATCAGTGTATGCTGCTTCATAAGCAACTATGTGAATTACTGTGACGAAACGTGACTAATCTTGTCTTGACTAACCGGTGTACGCCTAGCTTTAGATTGGATCAGTAGTGATTATAAGAGAAAACAAAAACAAACTTTTTTTGCCTATATGATTAGCTAGGCTCAAGTGTGGGTAATGGGAAGGATGATAATGAGAGATGAATGGACCTACACCTTTGGGTGGGTTCCGAAACACCGGGAAGCGATTTTGCGGCTAATAAATTGTGTTTAGAGGAACCGGTCACCGTTACAACAAAAGTGGTAGGCGCCGTCTCTTACTTATTATCACTATTATCACTTATTATCACTCTTACTTATTATACCCGCCGGCTACTATTTGTGTATAATAGGATAAAGGCGCAATTCAAATGAATTATAGGCTTAAATATTGCGTGAGATTTGTAGGATAAAGGCGCGACTACACGATGCATAATATGCATGCATTCCATGTAGCGTGTGGACCGATGTTTCCTATTCAATTTAATGGAAAAAATCGGCCCACACGCTGTATTCTGTATTCGAGCTGTATTCGCTGTGAGCATCTACGGGGTTGCGCTCTGGCGGACAATCGTATAAATCTTCTGGAGAAGATTAACATGGGGAAGGATAGGCTTATGTACGTAAAAGTTAGTTTATAATTGAAATATAATTCCCTGTTGCTATTTTTCCTACTTATCGATTGTGGAATTATATTTAGAATGATAAAATTAACATATCACATGTTCTTAATCATTATTATAATCTTCAATTCAAGTTTTAAAATCAACTTTGAAGGTTATGTTCAAGCAGACTGAGCAGACGAAGTAGTTTATCCACAGCTGAGTTCATTCCCATTGGTTATTATTTCGAAATGAATTATGGGCGCGATACTTCAAATCAATCATATGCTTTTGAACTGGATTTTTCACTCGATTATCCCCACCACCTACGTGCACACAGTGAATAGTCGACTGCGCAGCGTGTGGACCGACATTTGCCATTGAATCCAAATGCCAGCATGCATACTGTGCATCGTCTGGTCGTGCCTGAAGAGTGAGAGCCTTACCGTGATCAGCTGATCTCCAGGTCTGAGCCGGCCGTCACGTGATGCCACACTGTCGGGATAGATGGCGCTGATGGCGGTGTGGCGGCTGCCCTCCCCCGCGCTCTGCAGGCTGAAGCCCAGTCGCGAGTTCCAGCCTCGGTTCAGCTCCACTACAAGCACCTAAAACACAATCCAAATGCAAAATAAATCAATTTATTTACACATAATAAACAAAAAATATACTGTATATACATCTTATTATACAGGTTGGATGAAAATTCCGAGACCGGCTGGACATTTCAGAAACGAAAGGCAATTCGACGGTAGGCGCTACAGAGAGTGAATAGTCACAGTGTGGCCATTTGTGTGAAGCACTCCATAAAAATAGGTGGAGATCATATTTTTTCCCGCCGCCGCCATACTTTTGCCAAATTTTTGAATTTTTACATGGGATTACAGGCAAACATGATCATTCACCTCTGCTGATTCAGTCAAGTGGATGTGAACCTGGCAACCAGCTGGTAGGCCTAAGCCCACATAGGGCTGTTGAGCCATTGACAAACAAACAGGCAAACATAAACTCATTCACTCATTTCTCAAACTTATTTTGAGAGAAACAACATCAAGACTAACTATTCTACCATTAAAAATAGTCTCTCTACTCTTGGTATTGCTTTAAAAATTTAAAATGATGAAAACTAATACTGGCAAAGGCAAAATGTAGGTTAGAAGTGAATCTTATATCATAACATTATGATCAGCTTTTCATTCCAATGCAAATCTTATGGGAATTGGCAAAAGTATGGCGGATTTTTCTGAGCTAACCAATCAAAAGTATGACATGTAATGTCCGCACTGTGACTATACACTCTCTGTAGTAGGCGCTATTGGGGATTCCACTCAAATCATAAACACCACCCAACCGTGACTTCAAAAATCCGGTTGGAAAATTAATTCAATTAAAAAATTAGCAAACTTAATTGACTGCAATCATCAGTGAATGAAGCACACTAAAGCCTGGTTTTCATTAGAGGAGTTAGTGGTAGAGTAACTAGCATACTAACTCTACCGTACTAACTCTAGTCTACTAACTTGGCACTTAAAAACAAGTACTCTACCATCACTCTACTCTACTATGAACGTTTTCAGTGGGAGAGTTCACAAGATAGTTAGTACTCACTAACTCTACTAATGAAAACCAGGCTTAAGGGCCGCATTCATGAACTTTTCTTTTGTAAGATTTTTTCGCATATCTATAATTTTGTGAAAACCAAAGATCTTATGGAAGTTGACGAAGCACAAGCCTAGAGCTTATGTGGGCATCATCCCCAGCAAAACCAAACATATTAATTTTTGTTTGGAACAACGAATCTCACCTGATTACTGGACACGGCGTCATCACCGTCACTGACAATCTGACTAATTGACTGTTGTTGGGGGGGCGGCGATTTGCTCCTATCTTCATCATCCCCCTCTTCAGGCGAGAACACCACCCCCTTCCACTTGAGCAGCCCTTTACTGCCGCCCCCACCTCCACCCCCTTGATCGCCGCCCCCACATCCCAGGTCCTGTTCCGAGAAGCGACTGCTACCGCCACCAATATCCTGCAACATATTTGAAAATATTGATGATTTATTGAACTTGATTAAAATGTTATTAAAACTTTATTTTTCTATTTATTAATATATTATAGTATAATATAATATAATATAATATATATACTAATATAAATAGTATCTATTAAAACTCTATTAAAGTGTTTGCGAATTATATTCTTAGCTCGGCACTAGGCTCTTTCTTCTTTTTTTAGCATGATGTTGCCTCAACATAATTTTTCAATGAGGCTTCCCAACTATTTTTTCCTATTTGTATTATTGAAATGAAAGACCTTAATTAGTTGTCTAATGTAAGGCTTTATTTATGTGAATGAATACAAAGTTTGTTATTTCTATTAGTCAGTCAATATTTTACATATCAGTTGTACAGCTGATCTTTTCATATATCAATTATTTAATGGGAATTGTATGTGAATAAATTAGATAAGTAAGGGCATTCAACTATACTGAATTGAATGAAAACATCAAGATGAATATTTTTAGAAGAATGAGAAAACTATAAGTATAATATCCTATTGCAAAATTGTAAATTAAAAACAAGAGAGTACTTTTCTGAGAGACAGGTAAACAGTTGAATAACATCGAAATCAGTTGCTAAAAAAAGTTGTCGTGACCGAGATTCGATATTCGAGTACCCACCTGAGACATGGCAGAAGCCTTAGATGCGCCGCCTCCGCCAGTGACAGGATTAGCGGACCGATATGCCGGGTTGCGGTAGGAGAAGGCGTCTGCCGCCGCCTCCGACCCTCCGCCGCCTCCAAGCAGGGGCGGCATGCTGACTGGCTCAGCCAAGGGCGGCATACTAAGCGGCTCCGTCTGCACCAAGTCAAGTCCACCTGTTGCAGGAAAAGAAAAATAAGAAACCGTTGGTGCGATTCGGTTTGATTGAACATAAAACATGAATATTGAGTTGGTGGATTTCGGTTTAAAATATTAATATTGATCGTAAAAGTATACTGTTAGCTCGTCAAGGGGGCCTAAAATCAGGAGACAATTGAGCATTCATACATAATAGTTTCTCTAAAGTGTATTGATAACGTGAGATAAGTGGATGAGGGGACTCTTAGGCTAGGCGTACACCGGTTAGTCAAGACAAGACAAGACGAGATTAGTTACGTTTAGTCACAGTACTTCACATAGTTGCATATGAAGCAACACACACCGATTAGTCATTGCATTAGTGTGTGCTGCTTCATAAGCAACTATGTGGATTACGGTGACTAAACGTGACTAATCTCGTATTGACTAACCGGTGTACGCCTAGCCTTATTATGCCTCAACTTCGCCCACAGCAATTATGTGATGTACAAAGTGGGAAAAATAAAGACATCTATCTATCTATCAAATCAGACTCTGCTGGAGTATTGTGTAGGGAATCAAAAACCATTTATGAAACTGTTCAAGTTTGCTGTAGGTAATGCTAATCTTTTGTGTATTAATAAAAGTAAATTTCAAGATCTGGGAATATATCACATCTGAAGTAATTGTACCGAAACCAAAAGACAATCAGTAAATGTTCAAAGTTTTATAGTGTTAAATTTGCAGTTCGTATGGATCAAGACATTCACATCTTTTATTATAGACGGGAATCTGGATTAGGAGAGAAGCATTATGAAAATTGAGTCGAAGGGGATGTTCCTGATACAAACATTGAAACTCTGTGAGTTGATGCCCACTCGAGCTCTAGACTTGTGCATGGGAAGGGTTTTGATGGCCTACAGTCACACCAACATGATTCAGTTCTATCATGTACCGTATTGTATTTTGTAAATCAATTTTCAAATATTTATTTCACTATTTGAAGGTAAAATATAACTGATATTAAAATGCTCTTGATTTTCAAGAAAACTCTGCACCTCCAATTCTGCCTTCAATTCAAATCTTTCAAGTTTTGGAAGCGTGGTAGATTTAAGCTGCAAGATTTTTGATCAATACAATAAACAATCACATTTCTAGAAACACACTGACTCTTTTGTTAGTGACTTTAATAAAAATTTCATGTTATATTATCTATTGTTCTTGTATTATCATGACACTTTCAATGTTGCTGAGCGTAGACTCTTGTAAATGCAAATTTTTAAATAAAAATTATTCGATTTGTAGTAACTAATAACTATCATTAGCAACAAACATTCCAGTCGAAAAATATGACTTCAATACTACAGGACAAAGTAAAAATAATTTAAAATCTTTGAAACAAATGAATGCATTAATATGGTGTAACATCACCTCATTCAGGGAATGTTAAGAAAATTAAATGATCACCTCATTCAGGGAATGCTAAGAAATTGAACAAATTGAGTAGCCTATTTGGAACAATTAAATACGTGTGAATATATAGAGGGTAGAGAGTTGATGCTTGGAAGTGGCTGGGTATATTCATTCACAATTATCTTTGAAACTGAACCATACACATACAAAACAACATATTACATACTTTAAAACCTGGATGCAACATCAAAATTGGAGTCAATACGATCACAACATTTTCTAATAAAAAATCAAAACCGAAAATAATGTCAGGTTCACATTACCTTTTTGTATATAGTATGGGAAAAGGAAAATAATCTGTATGAAATCATTGAGTAAACTGTTCACACAAAATACACACAATATTTTCTTTGTAAAACAAAGAAACTGCCACTTGAAGGGGTTTGTTCAAAATTAAATTTTCTTTAAAATTACATCCAATAGAAATAATAGCCTTGAACTCAATAACTAACTTGTAAGGTAGGCCTATCCACGCACTAGACATGCACTGTTATAATGCAGCAAACTAAGAATGCATGACTAGGGTGTGGACTGTGGATACCTTCAACTATTCAATTGAAGGTTGGACCAGTGTGTGAGTACTTTACAAGTCAGCTGTTCAGTTCAAGGTTGGTTAGTTTTATTTTATTTTATAGTTAGTTATTTTATTTGATCGTTTACAAACGCATTTATAGTAATATTAATTTGATTTGGCGGATGGCATTGGATAGATAGATAGAAAGAGAGATATTATTTCTTTGCCATCGTACTCTACGGTCATCAGCAACGTCAAGAAAAAATCTCTATCTATCTAATTTCAAGCGTCAAATTAAATGAATCTGATTGTACAAACGTGTTTATACAGGGATGATGATGATGATGCACATGCCAAAATAAATCGAAATTTGGAGGGAATCATTTTGTTTTGTCCTTGATTTTTGCAGTAATGACTAGGAGGAACTTGGGAGATTTGACCCTAAAGCAATGAACCGAAATATGTTAAAGTGAAAAATACAAATTTAACAGTTAATTACTCCAATAAAAAAGTCGAATGTAGTATCTCATCTAAACATTAAAATAACTATATCTACCAGAAATGTGTTATTTTCAATTACAAAATTTATAATTATTGATAGTTTATTCGTCCTAATTAATTTGGAAATTCCTAATCAATAGTGCTATCAATCGAGATTATAATTTATTCTGAATTTATAATTAATATAGGCATATAGTTTATAGGCCTGTAATAATTATAAATTTATAATTACAAAAATTATCTTCTAAGAGAAATCACTTTTATTTAACCTGACCATTTTGTTTCTCCTAATTTCATATGTCTCAAATTACAGTATTGATCAACTTTATAATAAATAGGCCTATAATAATTTTTTCAAGAAGCTTCATTTTTTGTGTGATTTCTTGGTCAATTTCAAGGAAGGTTTTATGTAGAAACAGATTAAATTCTTATTAAGGAATTATAATAATAATAGTAAACGTAAGAGATGGATTTTTATTGAGAGGAGACTGTTATATTAGTCAAGACAAGACAAGACGAGATTTATGTTTAGTCACAGTACTTCACATAGTTGCTTATGAACACACCAGTCATTGCATCGGTGTGTGCTGCTTCATGTGAATTACTGTGACTAAACGTGTCTAATCTAGTCTTGTCTTGTCTTGACTAACCGGTGTACGCCTAGCCTTAGTAGTTCCACCTTGCCATATGAGTCAGGTTGTGGGTAACATGGTGAGCCTACAATTTTAGGTGGACTCTGAACCACTGGGTAAGTGATTACAAAGCAGGTAACCTGTTTAATTGAGTAAGTATCATGTGGGTCAACTCTCTCTACCCATGGGGTCAAGTCTCCCTTCACCCTTTTGCAAGGTTTTTGAGATCTGGGTTTAACAACCACTTCCAAGTTATATTTCGATTTGATACCTATGGATAATGTATAAAAAACCTTAAGCTTGCCTTCAATATGCATTTCAAACCATTTGCTATTCATAAAAAATTCTATGATAAAAAATAAAAAGTGGGTCAAGTCTCCCAAGTTCCCCCTATACAATGACGTGCTGGAGAAGGGTTCGTTCCATGCGTACATGAATATCAACTTTATTAAAAAAAATAGACCTGATTGTTGATAATGCAGATTAATTGACCCGGTCAAATTCAGTGTATCTGGCCGTTGCAACCTCTCACCAACCAATGTCAATCTATCCCCTTTTATCAGTCCTGATTGAAAAAAAAATGCACAACAATCTACTAAATTATCAACACTTTTTCAATAATAATATCTAAAGGATTGAACAAATCAGTTAGGCTACTTCCTAAAAACTTATACAATAGTTACTGAAGATTGTGATACCATAATACTCCAATGTCAGTTACGATACAATTTTCAAGAATAATAGCGTTTCTGTAACAGAGATTAAAGAATTTACTACAGAGAGTGTATAGTAACAGTGTGGCCATTTGTGTGAAGCCCTCCATAACAGTATATAAAGATCATTATTTTCCCCGCCGCCGCCATACTTTTGCCAAATTTTTGAACTTGATATTGAGAAGTAGCTTACAAAAATCAGCGCGCTCAAGTGAGAGACAGAGGAACAAGCTGGAATAATAATGTTTATCATACATACGATACCGATGGTTACCCATAGCGGGATGTTCAAACTTCAAAAATCCTAACCTAGCAAGAAGAGTCTAGCAACAAGATGACGAAAATATCCTGATAAAAGTAATTTAATCCAATTAATACATTCATTAAAACAACTAAATAATGATAGCAATAAAGTATTGATGATATCATTGATATCTTAATGATTCAATTGAATTCTATCCCAAAATCGTGTTTTGTTCCTATCTCATAATGGTTAAAATCCCCCCAGGTTGTTCACTCTCTCTCTCACTAGAGCGCGCTGATCAGGTCTATGAGCTACTCCTCAATGGGATTACAGGTAAATATTAACCCAGTGTTGAAAGCTTAAATTATAAAAACTAATACTGGCAAAGGCAAAATGTATCATAATGCATACCATATGATTTGCTGTTTATTCCAATGCAATTCTTATGGGAATTGGTAAAAGTATTGTGGATTTGTCGGAGCTGACCAATCAAAAGTGTGACATGCAATGTCCAAACTGTTACAGTACTATAATATTATACTCTCTGTAGAATTGCCGGAACGGATTTTGGCAGAAACGGCCACTCCCGTCTTTCGGAGGGGACGAAAAGCCGTCGGTCCCGACTGCCTAAAAACAGTCGTCATCTCTCATCATCACCCCTTTCATTACCCACGCACAAGCCTAGAGCTCATGTGGGCATCACCCTCAAAAAAAAAATTACTAGTCAAAAGCTAGTGCTAGTCTAGCGTGCCAGAAGCAAGTGCATGTGGAAACAAGGATTAAGAGACTCTGTGAAGTGTACAGCATGATTATTTTAAATTATCAGAAAACAACTGATTGATGTACGCTCGTTTACTGACGTTAAATCAGCTGTTTTCTGACAAGTTAAAATAATCCTGCTATATGTATTTTATAGTTTCGAATGAATTATAAGTTTCTTAGATAAGATTCTTCTTATATAAGCTGACTTAAGAATGGATTTCAAGTAGGCGAAGAGAGTGATTCTATAATATAGAAATGTGTATCAGATTCATTTAATTTGATGCTTGGCATTACAGAGACAGATAGATATTATTTCTTTGCCATCGTGCTCTACGGTCATCAGCAACGTCAAGAAATGATATTTCTATATTTATCTACTATCTAATACGAAGCGTCAAATGAAATGAATCTGATTATACGTCTGATATGAGTGAGTGACCATTGGCTAGTCAAGAGAGATTTCAGAATTATTATTATTTATTATGAATTCTAATTAATTTAGAAGGTACTGATAATTTCACCTAGAGGAAAGGAGTTTCTTATGCTGGGGGATGCAAAGAGTTTTCTATTAATTTCTTCTTGTGAAATTATTCATAATTTTCAGTGTTTTTTCTTTGATTCTATTCTTGTATTATAATTTGTCATATCATTGACATTATGCAAAGGATTTATTATGTAAAAAATTATGTTTTCGTTGATATATAATGTAGGCTACTCTGTTGTGTTTTTCAATAAATTTGAATTTTCTTTCTGTATTGTTTTATAAAGATTAAAATTGAAAATAGATGTGAATGTGACTGACCGTTGTCGGCTAGACAGGAGTCAGGCGACGGAGTCTTGACGAGTCGCCGTTTTCTAGGCGACGCCGTGCGGGCAAGCGAGTCGCCAGCCGAACTGATCGAGTCGCCAGGCGACTGTGATTGCGACTTTTTCACCGCCAAGTCACTCAGCATGTCTTGCGCTTCTTTCCTGCAACAACAATAAACAAACACGTTTTTAAAAAGAATTAGGCTAGGCGTACACCGGTTAGTCAAGACAAGACAAGATGAGATTAGTCACGTTTAGTCACAATAATTCACATAGTTGCTTATGAAGTTGCTCACACCGATGCAATGATGTGTGTGTTTGCTCTCAAGCAACTATGTAATGACCAAACGTGACTATCTTGTCGTGTCTTGACAACTATTCTAAGACTGTGCAAAATCTGTTCCTCAGAATAAAATTCAAATCTAATTCTCTCTCATCACGTTCAATTTCTCAAACAAAGTAATTTCTGTGCTGAAGTTCTATGAAATCATAACCAAATTCAATTATTAATCAAGGGCTGAGTAAGTTTTTTCTCACTGAGCTAAATATATCCATCTGGAGGTAGCACAAGCTAGGGCTGCTAGCAGGATTAGTGTTCCGTCTAATTTTGTTAGGTTGGTAATAATAAAGTGAGGATGAAATATTTTTTTCTAATACAGTATGTAGTACCAAAAAAATTAAGTTGGCAATAAAGTGAGGATTGAATTTTTTTTCTCAAGAACAGTATGCTATTAAAAAAAAATAGGCGGAACCCAGCTTTTTCAATCAGTGCTACCTCCAGATGGATAATTTAGCTCAGTGTTTTTTCTCTCCCAAATCATCATGATTTTTGTGTTTGTATCAATGAATAACGAACAATATTGCATATTTTTGGGAAATTTTCTAGGTTTTCCAAATCAAATAATATCAATAAATGGATAAAGAATTTTATTGTTCCCTTCAAACAATACAAATTCAAAACAAAATTAAAAAACAAGGCAATTCATTTTCAATCAATACAATTTAGGACACAAACAAAAATTCTTAGGCGAAGCCGTCAGCCGGAGTTGATAGAAGTTATTTTATCTAAATCTTATCATTGTCTACTAACTTCTGTCACTGCTCTAACGATAGAAATAAAGCTGTTGAAGGAGATAATAATACAGAGTGGCGCATAAAGAACTAATGTTTTTCAAAGTGTTATAAGAAAGTTTATTTTTATCATACATTCATCTTCCTTACACCAAAATACTAAGTAAATAACCCAATTTGAGAATTTGTATGAAAAACTCCAAAACACTTGAGTATTTTTCAAAAATTACATAGGAAAGATGGAGCCCTTAATGCGTCAATGCTCATTAAAAGCCTCAAATTGGTCCTCAACTTTTGATACAGCAGCAATTCTTTCATGTATTGCAGTATTCAAATCTTCAATGTAACGATATTTACGACAGTAAACTTGATTTTAAGTGAAGAAGAATCACATGCCAATAAGCTCGACTTAAAACTCTCTGCTAAAGCTTCGTTGAACGACGATTGCAAGTTTATTCTATTGGAAATGTTGCTCAACAGCAAATACGCGATTCTGCAAGGTCAATTGCTCCATTGTTACTAAAACTGGACACTTTAATCTAGAAAATGGTGCCGCTCTGCAGTCACTGACAGCTCCACTCCACTGATATAGCAGGATTCAATTAACATGTCATAACTCAGCTGATCCAGTAATAATTAAACAGTGATTTCGACACAATAATCAAAAGGCTTGAAAGTCTTAAAGACCTTTAAAGTCTTTAAAAGACCTTTTTGAAGAAGACCTTTCATAGAATAACTTTTTAAAAGACCTTTTCAATAATCTGCGAGATTCAGCATTTGTAGGTTAAGTATTGTGATCATATGCTCGTCGATCAGCTGACTTATGACAAGTTAATTGCATCCTGCTATATTATCCTACTCAAATCCATCCATTCTTTTTGCGCCAATCTATATTTCAATGCCGTGCACTGCTCTTAAAACCTTCTTTTGTACCTGCTTTCTCTGTATTTATTTTATAATTATTGGTGTAATTATTGGTTTATTTTTTATTTATTTAAATGCTGATGTCTGTTTTCTAAGTGAAAACAAACTTTCACCATGTTCCCTATCAAGGGATAATTGGTTATGTTGGGGAAGTGGAACAATCCTACTCGGGTCTCCCCACTATTAAAAGCCATACGCTAAATAAAAAATATTTTATGATCATTGATGTAAGAAAGTTTACGGTATATTTTCAACAATATTTTAAAGAATGACCTATGATGATATTCAACTGTATTTATTGCATTATGCTGTGTTGAATAAATGGATTATCTTTTCGCTTAATTCAAGAATTTAGTGTCGCATACCTGAGCATGGGCTTGTGCGCGCGATGCAGACTGTTGCTGGACTGTACCGGCGACAGCGCCGCGACGGGCGTCTGGACGCGGTCGCGGTACAGTCGCAGCCGCACCTCCTGGCCGCACTGTCGCAGAAACAGCACCGCCTCCTCGTGAGTCATCCTCGACATGTCCACGTCGTTCACCTGACAACATTTCGACAGGGTTTTTATTTACTTCTTTGATAATATGACAATGGTTCCAAGCAGAGGGCTGTCATAGAAGGAGTGGAAGTATTGTATCTTCCCTATGTTAAAAAAGGGAGAAGCCTGTGTCATGGCCTTCTTGAGTTTTGTCTAAAGATGGCCATGCTGTGTCTCGATCTCATTGGCTGTGTGGCGCGATCTCATTGGCCGAATACACTCTTGACTGATGTCGGCCATTATTATGGACGTACTTTTGGCGGTGTATTTGAATTCAGAGCCATCATGTTAAATTTAATTTTCATGAAGTTTTGAAAGTTTATGGTATCTTTTGCGGTATAAATCAAAACCGTTGAGAGAATATAGTTAATATTTACGGCAAAATACAACATTTTTGTCGGATTTCGTGTTTTTTAGGCTGGATTGGGTAGGAGTTATGTTCTTAGATGTTTTCAAATACACCGCCAAAAGTACGTCCACAAAATGGCCGACATCCTACTCCCCTTATTTCTCTTACTTCCAGTCCCTTAGATGTCAGGTCCCTGGTTCCAAGTATGATGAAGCGAAACTCATTTCAACAAACAAATGTAATCAATGCAATATTTCAAAAGAAAAATAACAAGAAAAATTGTGATATTCAATACAATGATAGTCATAAATCTAAAGCAGATGAGAGATAAAATAATAATTTATTTGGTGTGCATTGCATTGGAACAAAGACGAGATAATACTTAGTTATGATAATACTTTCACCATGTTCCTTATCAAGGGATAATTGGTTATGCTGGTGAAGTGGATCAACCCTATTCGGGTCTCCCCACTATTAAAAGCCATACGCTAAATAAATAAATAAGTTAGTTATATCTAGTCTGTTGAATCTTAGTTAGATAAAATAGCCTAACAATATTTATTGACAATATTTATCAATTATAAAACAGTATTTGATTGTTCAAGTACAGTGATATTCATTTCATTTGACGCTTGGCATTAGATAGATCGATAGATAGAATAGAGTAGAATAGAATAGAATGACTGCCTTTATTTTAACCTGGGAGGGCGAAGTTAGGGCGCAGTCGGCCCTCTCTTACACTTAACCCTCTAGATAGATATTATTCCTTTCCCATCCTACTCTACGGTCATCAGCAACGTCAAGAAATGATATCTATCTATCTAATGCCAAGCGTCAAATTAAATGAATGTCGTTGTATGAGCCATTATTATAGTCTGAAACGTATTCTATGCAATGCTCAACAGATAAATGATGATATTGAGATAGACCAAATTAGGCTAGGCGTACACCGGTTAGTCAAGACAAGACAAGACGAGATTAGTCACGTTTAGTCAAAGTACTTCACATAGTTGCTTATGAAGCAACACACGCCGATTAGTCATTGCATCGGTGTGTGCTGCTTCATAAGCAACTATTTGAATTACTATGACGAAACGTGACTAATCTCATCTTGTCTTGTCTTGACTAACCGGTGTACGCCTAGCCTTACACCATACAAACAATTCAAGTTGTTTCCAAGTATCGGTGTATTCATTTAATTTGGCAAATGGCGAATAACTTTCATTGTATAGATAGATATTTATTTTATTTAGCGTATGGCTTTTAATAGTGGGGAGACCCGAGTAGGGTTGTTCCACTTCACCAACATAACCAATTATCCCTTGATAGGGAACATGGTGAAAAATTGTTTTCACTTAGAAAACAGACATCAGCATTTAAAAAAGTATTTTTTAATTTTATAATTCAATATTGAGCTTCAGCTAATGCTTAAGCGGCGTTTGGGAAAGCGGGCCCAAGTATTATTTTTGTGAATTACTGAATAAATAAATATAAGTCTTTTACTTAAAATAAGGTTACAGTGCTTTTCATCTTTAAGATCCATGGCCAGCTTGGTGCGTAACCAATCATGTGACCGCGCTAACCAGACAAGTTATACATTCAATGGCCACCCTGTAATCTGGCACCTCTGTACTTCATAAACCCAATTTACGGTCTGCATTAGAATTGAATTGAATGACTGCCTTTATTTGAACCTGGGAGGGCGAAGTTAGGGCGCAGTCGGCCCTCTCTTACACTTAACCCTCAAAGAGACTTTACTTACACTTAACCCGCATTAGAGTGAGACTTTAGATTGAAATTCAATAGATTGTTACACAAATTAAACATGATGTAACAGTAAAAACTGCCACGAAATGTAATTTGTGTAATTGCTATAGCATGGAAGCAGCCTAGAAGTATAGTACGCCAACGTCTAGAATTTGATCATGCAGAGTCTAAAAAACATTCCCTCTCTCACTCACACAAATTTAGTTTGACCACTAACCTATGAATTGTCATATCATTGGACCTACTATATTTTAGTACTTTTTATGAACTCATATTATGCCATCATGAACATAGTGTCAGAAATCAGAACATTTGAGAAAAAGCATGGGAAAAATATTGTGTAAAACAAATTCAACAAAACATATGAGTAAATATGAACTAATATTATGTCATCAGGAACACAGTGTCAGCTATCAGAACATTTGAGAGAAAGCATAGGAAAAAAAAATAGATATATAGATAGATAGATTGACATTATTATTTTTGCCATCCGACTCTACGGTCATCAGCAACGTCGTCAAGAAACATACATATTTTTTCATTAAAATTTTTTTTTTCAAGTTGTTTCAACTCACAGCAACAATTTTGTCGCCAGGCCTGATGCGTCCGTCGGACAGCGCCGGCTCTCTCACCAACGCACGCACATAGTGGCCCAACACACTCTCATCCTCTTTGCGCAGCGTAAAGCCCAGACTGCCGTTCACCTTCGTCATCACCACATCGAATTCCTGCAATCAAAATAATCAATTTTCACTACAAAACTAATGAAAATCTTGCAAAACAACGTCAAAATACAAAAATACGACTGGAGAGATAATTACTCACTCGTATGATAATTTTACACTCGGCTTTCATATTGTGCATATACCATCATACTTGTACTCGTACAGGTATTTCGCTGAGGCTCCTAGTCTGATAATGAATTAACTCATCATTGCTTTATAAAAATTAATATTGCAATAAGTATTATGTACCCGTACTAATACTGTATAGTGGATGAAATATTATGCAGTTTGAACATGATAAAAAGATGTTATAATGAGTTGTAAAGATTATACTTCATTTTCAGTCCAGATGCCTTGGGAAATTGAACGAGCAATATAGTTCAATAATTCAAGAATCGTCCGGGACTTATTGCGATAGTATTTTTGTCCATCTGTGCGTTAGCGTGATATCTGACGAACATGATAATTAATTTATGAACCTTTATGATCGCAAACTTTTGAAATTTTAAATAGAGGCTAATACGGCACTTCAAGTATCACTTTCATAGATCAAGTGAGAAGCCTATCGATTTTGAACATTAGGGGCCGTATTTATGAACGTTCCTTGAGTGTTACTCCTCTCCGAAAGGGCGCCTTGAAAAGCGTTTCATGAATGAAAAATCAGCTGATTTCATTCATGAAACGCTTTTGAGCGTTTGAATGATACGTTCTGTTGAGTGATTAACTTCTTAACTACAACTGCCATTCCAAGTGTTAGTTTTCATCATTTTAAGCTTTTAAAATGAGAGAGACTATTTTTAAAGTTAGAAAAGTTATTTTTGATATTGTTTCTCTCAAAATAAGTCTAAAAAAATGAGTGAATGGGTTCATGTTTGCCTGTATAATCCCATATCAAAATTTGGCCAAAGTATGGCGTTAACGTGAATAAAACATGTTCCATCACACTGTTATGAACCTTATCACACCAATGACCACACTGTTATTATAAAGTCTCTGTAGTTCAAATGTATATGACACTACAGAGAGTGTATAGCAACAGTGTGGACATTGCATGTTACACTTTTGATTGGTTAGCTCGGACAAATCCACCATACTTTTGCCAAATCCCATGAGGCTAGGCGTACACCGGTTAGTCAAGACAAGACGACATTAAACGTTTAGTCACATAGCAGTAATTCGCATAGCTGCTTATGAAGCAGCACACACCGATGCACTGACTTATCGGTGTGTGTTGCTTCATAAGCAACTATGTGAAGTACTGTGACTAAACGTGACTAATCTCGTCTTGTCTTGTCTTGACTAACCGGTGTACGCCTAGCCTAAGATTTGCATTGGAATGAAAAGCAAATCATATGTTATGATAGAAGATTCACTTCTAACCTACATTTTGCCTTTGCCAGTATTAGTTTTTCATCATTTTAAGCTTTTAAAAGCAATACCAAGAGTAGAGAGACTATTTTTAATGGTAGAAAAGTTAGTTTTGATGTTGTTTCTCTTATAATAAGTTTGACAAATGAGTGAATGGGTTCATGTTCGCCTGTAATTTCATATCAGAATTCAAAAATTTGACAAAGGTATGGCGGCGGCGGGAAAAAAATCATCTCCACACATTCTTATGGAGTGCTTCACACAAATGGCCACACTGTTACTATACACTCTCTGTATATGACCCAGTATTTAGTTTTCTTTCAAGAATACTACTCATACTTTTTTTTTATCGTATGGCTTTTTATCGGTGGGTAGACCCTTACGGGTAGGTTCCACCTCGCCTTATTATTTTTTGTATCGGTCACCCATCCAAGAGCAGTCTTGAATGTTTGTTACTTAACCTACTGTTACTTAACTTACTTACCTATTACTTAACCTTACTTTACTCATACTACTCACACCAAATGAAGAATCCTCGCAGTTAGTGGTTGAGGTGACAGAAGGCGGCTGTTTGAGGCTGAGACTGAGATGACTGGTGAGGTGCGGATCGCGACGTGGCGGGGGGAGGGGTGCCACGGCGGGGGGGTGCTCCCCTCCAGACGCCCCCACACCACCCCCCACCCCTAGGTGCTGGAGGACTTCCGGCGGCGGACGGCAAACTGTCAGCTCCACGTCACTGGGCGTTGTTCGAAGAATTTCCAGAGCTTCCTGGAATAAAGGAGTTACAGAAACATTTTATCGAATAGAAATAATAATATAGCAGGATTATTTTAAATTGTCAGAAAACAGCTGATTGATGTACGCTAGTTCACTGACGTTAAATCAGCTGTTTTCTGACAATTTAAAATAATCCTGCTATAATAATAGTGATATTTATCAAAGTACAAAGTTTCATGGCAAAAAGTTCAACGGTTATGGAGGCTTTTCGTCACAAAAAAATATACGAACATCCTCTTTCATGAGTATAGATAATTATGGTCAAGGTAATTAGAATATAAGGTAGTGTTCATGAGAATGATGTGCAGTAGCAAGCTTCATTTAGCTGGTCAATGTGACGTCACTCCAGATAATCAATAACTCCCTACCAATATTCCAGCTAGGGCATCGTTCCTGGGTAAAAACCATATCTAAATATCATATTTGAATTGTCCAGAAGTCCTTAGTTACTCACACAGCTGCCATTTTGTTTTTTTCACTTATTATTTTCTCTCTCAATAATGGTGAAACATATGGAATTGAAACTTTGCACCAACATTTATGACAACTAGACAAAGCTACAAAAAAATCATGACAATTTTCCAAATTCATAAAACAAAATGGCGGCCATTCAAAATTTTGTTCCTTGAATAACTCGGAAACCGTTGTATTACGAAAATTTTACAAGAATAACGTTTTTTAGTAAATTTGATTCCAAATCGATTGAAACCTTATTTGTTCAAGATTGGACCAATATTGACTGAGATATGACAGCTTTAGTGATAGGTGACCGCTGGAGGTTAGTTGCACTCCTTTTCAATTTCTTTAAAATTCACACTAAATACTCTAAAATTGCTCACAAATAACATGCAAAGCAGACGGAGACTGTTGCATTGTTGTAGCAGACTTTAGTCGCAAGCCCAGGATGCACTGCAACTAGAATATAGGTAGGGAGTTCTGTATTATCTATAACTTTATTTATACTTTGTTGTATTATACAGAATGGCCTATATGTCAAATTGTGATATGTTGTGGCTAATAAACTACTTGTTTTTAGTATTCTATTGTAAGCAGCAGGCTGGCCACTACTCACATAGTTGGTGAGCCCGGTGAGCGGCACTCGATTGGCGGTGAGCAGAATGTCGCCGGGCCGCAGTTGGCCGCACTGCCAGGCCGGCTGGTTGGGGAACAGCCGCTTGATGCGCACCAGCCCGGCTGGCCAGCCGCCCCCCTCGCCCCCCTCCTCGCGGCCCCCCGCCACCGACAGGCCCAGGCCTTGGCTGCCCTTCACCAGGCTCACCGTGAACGTGTTCTCTGCAACAGTCAAACACAATTATTATTATTGTACAAAGTATTAGATTTTTAAATAAAGCCAAAACAATGATATAATTGAAGTTGTAAAGTTGAACAAATAATATAGAATTTTTTAATTTAGCGGTTGGCGAATGATTGTTATTCAATATACAAAAAATATAATATATATATTCAATTATAATACAGTATAATATATTATCGATAATGTTTTCCATGACCTTATTCAATAGTCGTTAACGATACTTAATTAATCGTTACTTCAATAGAAATCTATTATTATTTCTGAATATCTTCAATTATTTATTATAAATATTCACAAATATTGGCAAATCATTTCATTTCTCTTTAAAATAGTAAAAGAAATTGAGTGAATAAAAGTAAAGATGTGAAGAAATTGACTTCGGAGGGGGGGGGCAAACACCCCCGGGGTCTGGGGGGTATGGAATACCTCCAGACATAAGGGGGATCCGGGGGCCCTCCCCCTGGAAATTTTAATATTTTACAGATACATAACACTGTTTTAGACTACTTTCAAGGTCTTGCGATAGCTGAAATCCGAACATAATTCTATTAGGAGAAGCAATCATTTACTATTAAAATTAAATTTCGACAATATGGCTACGCCACTGAATTGAAGATTATTTATAAATTATTGTTCAAGAAAATTATGCACTCAGCTCAGTATGCTCTGAGACCAGACTATAATAGTACAGTACAAGAGTTTTCTCCGTATCTTTTTCAGCGAGAATGGTACTGCACAAGACTAAAATGAAGCAAGAAGAATCCGTTATCTATTCGGGGGGCCAAGCAGCAGTGATGATAATTTTCCACTCCAAGTCATTTTGCCACCGAATGGAGTAAAGAGAGACGAACTCAGCTGATAAGATGATGAGAAAAAGAGAAAGAGGAGCTGATAAGAGAGTGGGAGAGAGAGAACCACTAGGAAATGCAACAACATGACACCGAGACCACTAGCCGTGACACTTGCCACTGAATTCTCCTTTTTACGATATTCTGCTCTATTCTTATTTCTCTTCCTCTTCCTTCTCCTTCTTCCTTTTCATCCTTCTTCTTTTTCTTCTACATTACTTTACTACACTACCTTCCCCCCCCCCTATATTTCCAAAAGATAGTGATCTTAACCTATGCAGATTTTTTTACCAATTTTTCTAATTTATTGCTATATAATACTGCAATAAATTTCTTCATAATCACTGAGATAAAAGATTACAGCTTTTAAAAATGATGAAGGTGTATAACAATTCCACTTGATGCAGCCATATTAATATTGTATTTACGATATTTCATTGGATTCTCGTATCACTTATTATTAATACATGTTTTATTTTATAGTAATAGCGGAAGAAATTTTATTTACTTGGAGCATGGTAAAAAGCTGTGATGAGTTGTAAAGGCTACACTCCCTCATACCGCTCATACGGGGAATTTCCTTCAAGAGAAAAATTATTTATTTCAACAAATAAATTTTATTGTTCATTTCCGACGATCATTTTTATCTTCACAATATAGGCTAATTTTTAGATCACATCTTCCACTACTTCACATTCTACAATTTTAGTTTTCTTTTCTTTTTTTCTTCTTCTTCTTTTTATTCCTTTCCACCTCTGCTCCCACTGCTCAATGAAATTCTGAATTTTGGGCTGTAAGCTTTTCGTTTATGAGCTAGCTCTAACAATCATTATCTCAATACTGTATTATTTTTAATGCAATGAATCATAAATAATACTATAATACATTTGAAACTTCCTTCTTCGAGAACATCGTTCAATTCATTTCAAGATTGATTGATTGATTATGGAACTGAGATGAGACAAGTACAGTAACAGATAATTAATTAACAATTATAGTAATAAATTAAGATAATTAATCATAAGATTATCATTTCGACCCAATCACACATTACAAAATGATGTAAGAATACATTACACTTTAGTATATGACAAGGAAATCAGGCTAGAAAAATGCTAGCCAATGCCATCTATTGGTAGACTTGAGAATTAACTACTGCAATCGAAGATGGCGTTGCTCGCTTGTGATTGGCTGGAGGCGTGGCCAATTGAGGGAGGAGCTTAGTGGGCGTCTACCAATCGTATTGCGAGATTACTTTTGAGCTGATCCAACTGCATTTTCCTTCCCCTGCTCTGATAGGCTGGAATTTTAATGGCCGATTTCATTCAGGTATATTTTTGATTGGCGTTCAGGCTGTTTCTACTAATTCTAAAATTGTACCATCTTTTAGTTTTATCGTTCTATTTGATTCAACTTTGCACCATTTCGTTCATCATTTTTCACTATATCTTCATATTGTAAATTGTTGAATAACTTCTTAGTTTATTTTTTGTACATTATTCATCAAATAATTCATTATATTTTCCCATCACAATTTAGAATTTAGGCCGATATATTTGCAGTCTACATGAATAAAGTAAATAAAATAAATACAGTGAATAAAAATAACGTAATCTAACCTTTCTCTTCTTCTTTTCCTTCTTTCTTTTTCAATCAAATGTGGAAAGTGGCCTATAATTCATCACGCATTCATGTAAAAAATCGTTGACTATAATAAATTGTATCATATAGTTCAAATTTCTTATCAATTTTCACAACCAGAATATTATTGTATAATTATATTTACAATATTGTGTCAATCAGTAACGCAGAAAGGCATCGTATAGAAAACATTATTTCAAATAATACAAGAGCTCACTTACTCAATACATACTGCCCTATGCTAAGCTCCGTGTCCCTGGGAGGAATGCATACGTCATCGAAAACTGCAGTGTATAAGACCATTTTTCTCTCCGCTTCAGCCATCAGGGACACGTAGCTTAACATAGGGTAGTATGCGTGCCCACCCCTCCCCCCTCTCCGCAAATATTACTTCTACTAACATTGCAATATTACTCTTCTAGTAGCCTACATGAGTTACGATAGTTGAACGGGTTGACTCCCCTAATATTCTTATTTTTGCTAGATATCTGTGTGGTTTCTTTCTAACTATTCAATGCAAGTATTTTTTGGGTTACTCTAGTTCTGAAGGAAATAGATTTATAATTGATTTTACCAATAATTTACATAATTGAAGAAAATTAGCCTAGCTTTTTATTTTAATTATTTCGATTATACTGTATTATAATTTCACATCAATTCTATCATTTCTGTATTCCATTTCATCAATATTCTTTCAAGTTTACACCATATTTTTTCATTTACTCGTATTTATTCTTATCTCTTCTCCTAATATTTTTCTTTTTCTTCTTTCTCTTCTTCTTCTTCTTCTCCTTCTTCATCAACGTCATTCTTCTCTTTTTTCCGCCACAATGCCTCTCAAAATAATGAATCGGCTTGCCGTTCGCACTCTTTACGAATGGTTGCGTGATAATAAAAAAGAACAGGACCCCCAAGAAATTTGAGAAGGGAAGAGAAACGAAGAAGAAGAGAAAGAAGAAGAAAGAAGAAGAAGAAGAAGAAGAAGAACGAGAAGAAGAAGAAAATCGGATGCACGCGTCTATTGCTCTGCTGGTCTCACAACCGAAACGCGATTCTAATCTTCAATCGACTTTCTTTCTCTACAGTACTTTTTTCTTTGTCTTTCTCTCTACTTTCAACTGTTTGCAAACAAAATGTTGCAACCACGGTACTATTCAGTACATACTGTATAGTACTAGTACTTTCAGTTCTATAGTACAGTAGTGTTATTACGGTACATCAGCAAACAGCCGTAAAGATACAGACAGCCGATAATAATTCTCAATGGAAGATGAATCTGTATTACATAACTAGATCAGGTCATCAGGAATAATACAGTACTGCATTTTGAATCGTCCTCCTCAGGAAAACTAAGATATAGCAGGATTATTTTAAATTGTCAGAAAACAGCTGATTGATGTACGCTCGTTTACTGACGTTAAATCAGCTGTTTTCTGACAAGTTAAAATAATCCTGCTAGAAATCCTCTGTAGTGGTTCAGCTTTTTATAGCTTGAAGAATACCGTGGTGGTACCTTTGCTCTGCTGCTCCAACAACCGAAACGCGATTCAATCGACTTTCTGTGACAATTTGTATTTTCGCAAATACCTTTGTTTTGGATGCTAAAATCTTCATTAGATCAGTTAAAAAATATAAAATATTCAGGAAAGTGGAAAAGGAAATCGCCCAAAATTTATTTTTATTTCTGAATTCAATCCAATAGATAGTTAAAATATTGCAATGAGGATCCGAGTTTTGTTCCTATCATAGATTTACTCTCCAAAAGAAAATTGTATGAATATTAGACTATCAATTTCAAAAGGTTGATAATAAAATCAGTCAATTTTGATCTAGTAACGAGTAATAACAGTAATACAACTTCAATTACTTGTCATGAACCTTCATTATTGCATGTTATTATTGGTTGTATACTGATTATTTGGATTGTAGGGCATTGTTTTGATGAATGTGGAGCTTGTGATTTATGCCGTCTTTAGCATTGAAATAGATTAGCATTGTGCTTCTGTCAAGAGCATCAGTGCCCCTGTACCAATAGGAGGCAGGCAGGCCACAATTAATTTCAATTGTATTGTATTCAATTGAATGGCCTTTGTTCTCTACTGATCCAGATGGATGATGGCTTATCAATGGATTTGTCCACTTATTATTGATTGCTAAGATCTCTTCATGCTAAAAGAGTTGGGATTTTGAGAATCAATCTCTATAATTGCTTGCGCCCGAACAACTACCTAAAAAGTTGAAATTAGATTGAAATACATTAGTATATATATACTGGATGCCTGGTCATTGGGTTCATTGAATATCTATCTATTCGTATGAGGGTCTCATTTTTGATGAGTAAAAGGATCCAGGGGGTCCAGACGAGTGAAAAATTCACTGGGTGTACAGGATTTTGAAGACCTATGATTTTTTCCAATATATTGTGAACTAGCCAGCAGGCGCGCTTCGCTCGCCTTAGCTGGATCCCTGGCCGAATCACCCAACAATAAGACCAGCATTTTAAAATCATCCAAGTCAAATTCGAACTTTTTAAGTTCAGTAGCTCTTCTAACACATGAAAAAACGCAAAGAATAACTGGAAAAACGTCAATATCAGGCGTAATTTGAAAATGATTTCAAACTACTTTGATCCAATTCCTCTTATAGCTGAACCTGTGTATGAGGTTTAAACGGTCTTAGTTCAGTCGTTGTTGCAAAAAAATCTGTAAAAAACGCATTGCATGAAAACGCAAGGAAAACTGCAAAAACTCAGATTTCTGGCGTAATTTTGGGAGAATCTCAGACATTTTTGAACAGATTATTTCTAGACCTTAAACGAACCAAACTATCTAATTTCAACATTTTCTGCCAGTTAGTTCTCGAAAAAGTTCATACTCTACATTAAAACTCAATTTCCAAGAAAAACAATTCAAGATCAACAAAACCACGTAGTCCATCAAGTCTGGACTGTAATTTCGCGTTGTAACAATGCAACTATAATGACAATCAAAAGAGAGAAAGGCCAAGCAAACAGAGAAAGAAAACAAAGAAAAAAGAGCACAAGGCGAACGAATTTGTAAATTAGGCGTTGAGTTTGTTGTCGTCTGCGTTTACCGTTGGCTGCGCTGCAATAACGGCCCAATAAGTATAGCAGGATTCTTTTAAATTGTCATTAAACAGCTGATTGATGTACGCTCGTTCACTAACGTTAAATCAGCTGTTTTCTGACAAGTTAAAAGAATCCTGCTATAGCAGCAACAAGTATCAGCAACATGTTGAACCGGCAACACAACAGAACTGAGTGCTCTTAATTAGTGCCAGGCCAGCTCAGGCCAACTCAACTGTGGAGTACCTAACAGGGTTATTAGTGCCGAGGCTGGTAATATTGTTTATGTTGTTGCGTATGTTGTAATAGTTGTTCTCGTTGTTGTTGATGTTGTTGTTGTTATAAATGAAGCGTCAAAGTGGTGACGACGACGAGTCCATTGTTGCCAACTTGACAGTTCGTGAGGAAGAGCTCGACCTGTGGGTGGGATAACACCTTTTTGACCTGTATTTGACAGTCATTTGTACGACGAATTCAATGGGCTGATCGGACAAAAATACACGATATTTCAATTTATGTAATATTTTCAATCAGATGGAGGGACGAGATAACTCAGCGCGTGGGAGATATGTGGCCAACAACAGCCAGGGATAGGAGAAGGTGGCAAAAAGTTATGGACAATTTGTAAATTTTGTAAATAGATAGTTTAAAAATTTTTGTTTTTTATTCCGAAGTTATGTTGGTAGTAGCTGCCAACCACAAATTACCTCAGTTGAGAGGCTTTTGTTCAATTTATGAATGTCAATAAAGCTATATTATATTATTATAATATTTCCAATTAGGTAGGTAAGTGTGACGTCACAGAACTGTTGGAAACCTGTAATTGCATTTGAAAAAAATGAAAACATGTTTCGAAATAATTTTAGAAACATGTATAATCTAATTTGACATAGGGCTCTATGAACACCTTTAAGTCTTTATATAGCCTTAATTTGACGCATTAGATAAATAAATAGAGAGATATTATTTCTAAGTCATCTAAAAATTGGTTTAATCGTCGTTGGAGAAACCGGCCCTTAAGAGAAATTATATCAATAATTGAATATTTATTATTTTAATAATTTATAATATTTATTTATAATATCAATAATTGAATTAATATTGATTTTCCGTCCGATAAGACGAAAATAGATCCAATAGAGTGGAGCCAGAAAAAAATTAACAACTTTTGCAGAAACGTGGGGTAAAACTAACTTTTCAACTTTAAAAACCAACAACTTTTCCGAAAAAGTTGAAAACAGCACAACACTTTTCATCTAAGCCCAAGTCGGTAATAAACATGGCGCCTTATCTTTTCCAATAAAAGCCTACAAAACTTTCGACGATTATACCATGATCGGCAGCCAACTTTCATTATTTGGTTAGAAAAGTTATTGCATGCAATCGAGTTACTGTATTGCTGTTTTTGAGTTACAGCAGAGCTGAGAAACGAGAAAAGGTAAGGTGCCTTTCAGTTCGGGAGAAAGGGATTAGGTTCGTCTTTCTACAAGAAGTTTTGCAAATGAAATTTCGGGGCTCAAGTGGATGGATGGCACAGAAATGAGGAGGAGGAGGAGAAGGAGGAGATGAAGGAGTAGATGGGGGAAGACGATAGGGAGGAGAAGTGGGAGAGAAGGAGGAGGATGAGGGAGAGTAGGAAGAAGAGGAGGTGGAGGAGGAGTAGGGAGGAAAAAGGAGAGGAGGAAGAAGTAGGATAAGAAGGAGAAGGAGGAGGAGGAGGAGGAAGGTGGAGGAGGAGAAGAAGTAGGTTGTCACAGAAGGAGGAGAATGAGGAAGAGAAGTTGATGATATGAAAAGGTGCAGAAGGTGAAGAGAAGAGAAAGGAGGCGAGGTTGAAGGAGCATAGGAGAATGACAATATAGAAGAAAAGGAAGGAAATGGAAGGAGGAAGAGGAGAAGGAAGAGAAGGGAGTAGATGGACGAGTAGGATGAGGTGGAGGAGGAGGAGTAGTAGGAAGAGAAGGAGGGGAGAAAGAAGAAGAAGAGGATAGAGAAATAGAAGAAGAAGAAGAAGAAGAAGAAGAAGAAGAAGAAGAAGAAGAAGAAGAAGAAGAAGAAGAAGAAGAGAAGAAGAAGACAAAAAGAAGAAGAAGAAGAAGAAGAGAAGAAGGAGAAAAGAAGCGAAGAAGAAGAAGAAGAAGGAGAAGAAAATGTAGGGAAGCGAAGAGGAACATAAGGAAAAGGATGTTGGTAGAGCAAAAAGAAGATTGAAAATGATTAAGTGAGAAGGGAGAAGGAAAACCGATAAAGTAGAAGCAGATGCACAACGAAGAAGATCACGGTAACGGACGATGAAGAACAGAGTATATGTAAGAAGGAAGAATTCAATAAATAAGTAGAAGAAAAAAGGAATGAGAAAAAAGTAGTAGTGGAAGAAGAATAGCATGAAGACGAAACAGGAGAGGATGAGAAAGATGAATTCGAGGAGGAGGAGGAGGAGAAGAGGAGGAAGGTAAGGGAGTCCTCCTCAAAACAACTCAATAATATAAGCCTCTACCAGGAAAAGACACGGATGATGTTCTCTTTGAGCCACTCTCCTAGGTTTAGGTTTGACAGAAAGTCCAAGATCACTTCACCAAATTCTTCCACGAGCCCCAATTCCTCACTCAATCTTAGCGTATGATTTTGATTCTCATGAACCAAAACAGGGCACAGAATTTGAAAAGTTTGAATTTGATCAGTTATTTTTATTCAAGTACGCTGTGAATATTTGTGACAAGGGTTTTCACATTTTCAAATATTCATCTTACTCATGATGCCTACATCGTTCAAGTTGTTTGACCGTTTGACAACTCACGATGAACAAACAAAACACAATTCTAATCACAAAACATAATTTTTACAACTCACACGCAATACAATTTTGAAAGTATAGGGAAAAAATAGATTACTTCAACAAAATTCATAAAGCAAAACGCAAATTTCCAGTCAACTCATGAAGCGAACGAAAATTGAAACACAAAAAACCCACTACCGCTACAAAAACATAGCCTGCAGTTGTAAGAGCTCAATTTATTCTCATTTCCAAAATAATTATTCTAATTCGGCCTGAATGTGGTGGCGAGTGGCTGAAAAATAAATTGAATTTTCACACCCATTTCAATTAGGCACTCGGTGAGTGAAATATGACGTCACTTGAGCGAATTCGCTGATTTGGCAAAAATAGCGACAGCGTCATTCAGCAGAAATCTACTGAATAATTTACAACTTTTTCACACAGTAATATTCTCTTCTCTCTCTTTCTCTCTCCTTATACTCTCTCTCCCCCACACCATTCCATCTGTCCCATTACATGCTCCGTTTATTACACATCTGTCATTTCAAAAATTGTTGCAACAAAATTCTGGAAATTTATTGTTCGCCCTGAAATTTTACGAAACGGGCAGCCTTTGAATGAGGCTTATTATGAATAATTCAGTCGATTTGAGGCCTGAAATATGAGGCCTATTCACGGCTCATTTCAGAATGTGACAAGAAACGGCCCTGTAGGCTATATTATGATTCGGAGAAAGCGCTACATAATAAAAGATAATGTATTACATTTTATAATATAAAATGGGGTCTGGACGTATTCAAGATATGTGACAGGTGTAATGAAATGTATCACAATGTCGTCTAAGGAATTTCATTTAGGCCCACTTTAAAGCAGTTTTGCTTTATTACAAAATTTTTCATCTCGACTGTGGGCCATACTAATGAGAATAAACTTCCAGGGGCTTATTTTACAAAGACTTGGAAGCACGTAATACAGGAAAAAAGTGGACGCTCACTAGACATAGATAGCACTGCCTACTATGTGATAGGTTATGAGTATGGACAGGATACTCAGGTATTTATAATACTTGAAATAGGCAGGCGAAAAAGCAGTAAAATCCACTAAAATAGGCACTTGTATGAATAGACTTTAAATAGGGGTTGAAGAAGAAACACAATGAAAACATGAATGAGAACCTAGATATAGCCTACATGAAATTTAGAACATACTACCCAAAATCACATATTACTCTCAAAGCCTTTAAAACATGAACACTATATTTTTGTTTTACTTCTTGTCAGATTTGATAAGAATGCCATCAACTTGTCCTTGTAAGTTGAAAATTTCGACGAAACCACCTTTTAATTATTATTAGTCTACTCATAATCAAACTATAAAATTGTCAAATAGTTGCTCAATCTAATCAACAATGTTATCTGTGAGCGTTATAGACTTTTTACAACTACTGTACTATGAATAAAAATGATGCTCTATAAACGTCTAGAGGAAACTCCGTTTTTGATCGTAACTGCAAACTGCAGTTTGAAACGAGCTCTTATTATCAAAGTTTCAGGTATTAAATGCAGGCAATATTCAGCGCACAAGCTGGGTACAAATCAATTTCTCACTCATTCTCTCTCATACACATACACTCTCTGTTCTCAGTCTTCCACACTCATTTTTCCAATCTCTTTCTTTTATTATTTCTTTCTCTCCTGTTGACTCTTCTCCTCTTCAACTTTTCCAATTCTCTCTCATTCTTCTCCCTTCTTCACTATTTATGTCTCAGTCACTAGTCCTTCTCCATCTTCTCTTCCAATTCTTTTCCTTATTCATCCTCACCGTTATTCCTTCCTCTTATTCCGCTTTCTTCCATCTTTCTTTCCCTCTCACTCTCTCTCTCTCTTATTCCTCTCTCTCCCCAAATCTCATTTCTCCCTTCCTTCCTTCTTCTCCTTCATCGACATCTTCTTCTTCCTATTCCCCTCTTTCTTCTCCAAACGTTATCCCCTTATTCTCCTCCTTCTTTTCCTCAATTTCCTTTCCTCTTTCATCCTCTACCTCTATTTACTTTCTTTCTCTCCCATCTTTCTTCTTCTATTTCATATATTTTTCTTATTTGTTTCCTGGTTTCTCTCTACACTTTCTTCCTTCTCGTTCCTGGTTTCATCCTTGTTTCACCTTCTCTTTCTTTCTTACACTTCTCTTCTCATTCTCTCTCACACACACTCCCTCTCTCTCTCTTTAAGCTGAATTTAAGCTGAAATTGTAATCTACATGAATAAAGTGATAAATCTAAATCTAAATCTAAAGCTCTCTCTCTCTCTCTCTCCTTTTCTTGCTCTCTCTCTCTCTCCTACGTCTTTCTGTACACTGTTTTATGAATCACCATAAAAAGATAGAGCGGCAGTAAATCTTCAATAACACGCACCCCCCCCCCCCAACCACATTTCGTAATAAATTGGCTTTCCACTTGTGTCTTTTATTCTGGCAGCAATGCTCGTATAGAAGAATAGGATAGCTGTAGCCATTTTCATTGCACCTTACTTGCGCGGCTCAAGCAGGCCTATAAACTTGTGCACTATAATGAAACTTTTCGAAATAAATCATTTTATCAACGCTTTACACTTCCTATCAGAAGATTCGTCTCTGAATATTCTACTCATAATCCTCTCTTTTTCTATGACTTTTTTTGTTACACATTTCTTACACTTCCCTTTTACTATAATAATCTTTTAAAATGGATGAGCAGTTTGCTTTGATTTGAACTTGAATATTGAATGAATCTGAGCCTAATTCTCTCTCATTCCTTATCCTTTATCACTATTTTCCTCTCCCCCCTCACTCACTCTCTCTCTTTTCCATTTCTTTCCTGCAAAACCTGAAGCTTCCTATCCTTTCACCATCCTTCTCGTTACCAACCTACGAACCAAAGTCGGGCATCAGCAATGGAAAATCGAAATGAGCACTGAAGTGACGAACGTTCGGTAGGTTTAATGTACGGGTGACCGCTTGATACCAGCCTCATCAACAACAAATATGAATTCAAAACCCTGTGTTTCGGAATCCACTTAAAACTTGAATGTGAGAACACACTTAAAACCACTTAGAATGTGTCCATTCATTTCTCGTTATCATCTCTCTTATTACCCACACACAAGTCTAGGACTAACGCAGGTATCACCCTCATCAGCAAAACAAGTAACTATAGTGCGATTCACGTCAAGAAGTCAGCATTGTTTATATGAGAAACATTGATGCCGTTTCATCGAGAGAGGAAGAGAAAACGGCACCAAACGTGTTTGTTGGGACTGTGTGCGACAACAATGCACAGTGCGGCAACTATGCACAGTGCGAATAGGATAGAGACATCAGCAACTGCCTTGTGCTGAACAAGGATAGCAAACTCCCATCTAAGCAATGATGACTTCTTGACGTGAATCGAACTATAGCTGGAAATCCAACTATTTTTTTTAATCCTACTTTCTCTCCAGCACTCTCCACTGTGAAATCAATTGCTTTTGTTTATTTGTTTGTAATTTTGTTTTGTCTTGTGTTACATATTTGTGTATGTTGTATAAAATACAATCGAGAATATTCAACTATCAGTTTTCATCAGCACGAGAAGCCTTTTGGCGCCAATTTAGCAGTCATGCCAACCTTGCCCTACAACACACTTAATTGTGAGCAAGCGTAGTACAGGAAATTTTTTGTGCCGCAAGTAAGATGAGAGGCTAGCCGCCCACTGGATCCGATTTCCCAGCAGAGACCACTGAAAGACCTCGAATTCAAGACCATCGTTGGAAGTATTACTGAAATTCTTTCATGAAAAATGATACCCCGCAAATTTATTTGCAGAAAAAGGTTCATGGTCGTCAGTGAGCGTTACATCAATTGGGTTACTAGACATTGACGTGGTTCTATGGTCCGATTCACGTCAAGAAGTCATTATTTTTTATATGAGGAGCATTGATGCCAAGTTTCATTGAGAGAGAAAAAGAAAACTGCACCAAACGTGTTTGTTGGGACAACAATGCACAGTGCGGCAACTATGCACAGTTCGAATAGGATAGAGACATCAGCAACTGCCTTGTGCTCAACAAGGATAGCAAACTCCCATCTAAGTAATGCTGACTTCTTGACGTGAATCGCACTATAGTAGGCTACTTTTTTCACACAAAAATACGAATTTTTGTCAAATAATGAAAATGAAAACAAGAAAGATTGATAAGGACAAGGTGAGCAGAGAATATGAGGTGAGAAATAGCTAGCTGACTTCTGATTGGAGGAAAGCTTTCAACCAATGGGATTGCGTCAATGGCGGTTCCACTAAATAGCAGCTGCTCTCCGATAGGTGGAATCGTTCTCTCGTCCGCCATTTTGAATCTATCAGTGAGAGTAAGCAATGAAAACGTATAGTTCGTGGAGAATAGTTTAATTATTGGTTATTGCTTATTATTGGAATTGCTTGACCTATTGGGCAAACTTTTCCAACTATATTTGACAGTGATTTGTAGGACATACTCCATCAAATGATTGAACAACAACATAATTTATACTGTATGTAGTTGAATTAATTGAATTATTTTGATCAATTCAAATTTTAAAATAAATTGATAAAAGTATAGGTTGCTGTTCTATTAGGCTAGGCGTACACCGGTTAGTCAAGACAAGACAAGACGAGATTAGTCACGTTTAGTCACAGTATTACACATAGTTGCTTATGAAGCAGCACACACCGATGCAATGACTAATCGGTGTGTGTTGCTTCATAAGCAACTATGTGAAGTACTGTGACTAAACGTGACTAATCTCGTCTTGTCTTGTCTTGACCGGTGTACGCCTAGCCTTAGAGATGGTTATCAGATAGTTGAGATTTTGTTATATTCACGAAGAATAAGGCATCATTGTGATAATACAATTATTATTTTCATATCATTTCATGTTAGGCTAGGCGTACACCGGTTAGTCAAGACAAGACAAGACAAGATTAGTCACGTTCAGTCACAGTGATACACATAGTTGCTTATGAAGCAGCACACACCGATGCAATGACTGATTGGTGTGTGTTACTTCATAATCAACTATGTAATACTGTGACTAAACGTGACTAATCTCGTTTTGTCTTGTCTTGACTAACAGCCTAATACTGTAAGCGATGGTTATCAGATAGTTGATATTTTGTTATATTCATGAAGAATAAGGCATCATTGTGATAATACAATTATTATTTTCATATCATTTCATGTTATGCTTTTAACAGTGGTCATACTTAGACACAGAGATTAACTGAAATCAGTGGTGCTTCACTGCTTAACATAAATAAAGTAATAATATATCCAGTATTATATATAACCTAAAACTGTTCTAGACACCAGGAACCTGAAAACATAATACCAGGCCGACAACAGCAAAAAATGGTGTTCCAAAAAGGGGGCGAACACCCCTCAACACACACTTCTTAGTTGTGAGAAGGGGTGGAGGGGGTAGAAATGGAAATAGTGTGTTAGCAAGTCCAGCGTGGCTTGTTTTCCATACAGATAGGAAAATAAATTGATATTCACTCTTGTGTATGTATGCAAAGAGTGAGACGGTCACCTAGTCTATGTATTCTGTCAGAGGTGCGTCACTGCATAGGTACAATACAGGGTTCAATTGTTAAGGCTATTTTTCATTTTTCATATATGTCAATTTATAAGATTATGTACTTTAAATAGATTAGTCATTGCACCTGTGTGTGCTGCTTCATAAGCAACTATGTGAATTACTGTGATAAACGTGACTAATCTCGTCTTGTCTTGACTAACCGGTGTACGCCTAGCCTTAGCCGGATAATTGGGAAAATTAAAAAAATGTTTAACTTATTGAAAACGTTGTAATATTAAATCTTGTACGTAAAAAAAACATTAATATAAGAGCGGTATAGGCCAGTACAAAACGAATTATGACTCCTACTAATACTGTACGTTCTGATTTTCTTTGGAATTTGAACAATTTCGTCCCTGTGATAAGTATGCCGAATAATACGGAATGACGGATAAGCAAGACTCTACTGTATGACATGAGGTTTTAAGGTCTGTAATCGAAGTTTAAATTTGGTTTAAACAGTTGGATTTTCAGTTTGATCCAAGTTTTATAGGAGTGGGGCCGGGCGACAAAATGGATATTTTAAATTTCTCAATCCAATAAAAATGAAAAAGTTATTTAACTGTTCAGGAAGAACTGAATATTACATCTTCTTTTATCAAATTTTCGTTTTTCAACTTCATTTATAGAGAAAGCTTAGCGCATAGAAACCTTGCGCTACGCGTTCTCTAATATGATAAAAATTAAACAAAACTTTTTACAAATTTTATGAACGATCAAAAATCTGAAATAAATTCATAACTATTAAATTCCAAGGTTCCAATTCCAAGTCATCTCCGAATTTATGACTAGTGTCATACATAAGCGGGTACCTCGTGAGTCAGCTGTTCAATTCAAGGTCATTTTGTTAGACGGAATTTTGTAGAAAAACTTGATGATTTAGAAACCCTCTATAAAGGTGCAGCAGCAGAAAAACAAGAAAAGTTTAGAATAATTTCGTATGAAATACAACGCAATGTAATAAGATGGAAGCTGGCATACGTATGATATAGCACTCCCCATCCACTGCTTGAAACCGCAATGCCTCTCGGGAAAAGGCCGTCTGCTTAAAATATGAAAAATCCCTCCCTCACCCCTCTCCCAACACGAGAGCCAAATTCGAGAAAACGTGAGCAGAGCGTCCTACTGGTGATAACCATATCTGAATCTCCGGTGGTTTCCTAACCGCTCCTTTTTCGTAATACAGGTAGTTTTTGTGAGTTTAGCACTTGTATTATTGAAAAGTTAACAGCCACTCGCACGAAAATTCAATTTAACCTAAGTAAAATGACGTCATAGCATTGACGTCTGATTAGTTCATCTCATTGTATTGGCTAATGATTGGATGACATTGTTTTACAGCGGTTAAATTCAATTCTCAATTCTGCCACTAGGTGGTAGCAGTTACTGGGTTGAATATTCTTGACTCCGCCTTCGCTAACCGGATTGGTCAACTGTTCGAAACGCATTTAATTCTCAATTCTGCCACTAGGTGGTAGCAGTTACTGGGTTGAATATTCTTGACTCCGCCTTCGCTAACCGGATTGGTCAACTGTTCAGAATGTATTAAATTCTCAATTCTGCCACTAGGTGGTAGCAGTTACTGGGTTGAATATTCTTGACTCCGCCTTCGCTAACCGGATTGGTCAACTGTTCAGAATGTATTAAATTCTCAAGTCTGGCACTAGGTGGCAGCATTTGTAGGGTGATATCGTTATTCATGTCCAAAAAGAAGCATGTTGTTTGAAACTGAAACTGTTGTTTGAGTTGAAATTGTAACTGATCAGTGGCGGTCCATGGGGGGGGGGGGTTGATATTCAGAAATATCAAGATGGATCCCCCCTAAAAAGAAATTATTCATAATTAAGCCACACCGTTTGCTTTTGAAGTAAATCACAATAGTTTTTGTATTATTCTTAATTTTTTATTTGTGATATTCTTTCTTGTAAACCTAATAAATAATGTACATTACATAACATTGTTGTTCAACAATCTGAGTATTTTTAGGCTATTCCTTCGTAACTTACATGTTAAAAATAGGGCCTAACCATAAAGAAAAAATTTGCAGTGAACACTTCATTTATTTTTGATTTCATTATAAGTTTATTTGACTGAACTTTGTCATCATGCTCATTAAATAATCACATTGACTTTTAATAATTTTTCTTTGTGTAGCTAAAGGAAATGAAAGGAAAAAACATACTACGGTTGGATCCTATTTCATCAAGGTAAAATAAACTAAAAATGAAAAACTATTCAGCTAGATTTTAGGTATATTTGAGCATATTTTAGAGCTCAAATACGTATAAAAATACGTTTATTGGCTTTAAATTCCAAATACCCCACCCCCGGACCTCTCTATTTCTGGGGGGTATTCCATTTCCGGTGGTCGTCACGCCACGAAATGAAATCCTGGGACCGCCACTGTTTCCAGAGTCAACTCACAATAACAAATGATCCCCTAAATTTATTATTTATCATTACTCGTATTATTTACATTCCTAAACTAGAATAATAATTCTTCATGAAACATCGAAAACGATCAAACATATAGAGCCAAGAATAACAACAATCCACAACAAGAAGAATAACTACAAGGTGTACCCTATACCTATACACAGTACGCAAAACCCACAAAGTCATCTATCTATGCTTCCTGACGCCTACAATGCCATCTATAGATAGATATATCACCGAGCCCACAAAAGCTATACAGCTATAATAATAATAATGTATTCGCGGAACATCTCGTTATCCAGTACCCCCCTCCCCTCTCACCTATTCAGCTATGGAGAAGTCAAATCCAACAATCCATACATATAGTATGTCAGTTATATACAGCTGGTTGGTCAGATGATCATCACTCTGAATGGCGTTTTACGCTGTTCCTGTTATGCTGAGAACTACTCCATTCTATTCGTTGTCGTCATTATAATGGGCCCGACTTGAGAGAGAGCGAGAGAGAGAGAGTGTGGGTGGGGGGTCCACAACACTGGCAGCTATTATTGCGATGTGGGTCAAGTTTAACATCATAAAAATGATGTATTCATGGTACTGTGCATATACAGGGTTGGTGAAAATTATGGAAACGGCTTGATATTTCTTATACGAAGGTAATTTGACGGTAGGTGACATTGGGGATCGTACTAAAGTTGAAAATACTACTTTACTGTGACTTAAAAAATCTGATCCGCCATCTTGGATCTCTCCTATTCTGTGCCTTTACCTAGCTCCTTTACCCCTTTACCCAGTTACAGCTTTTTACAATGATAGAAGTGTTTAAGAATTCATCCACTTGATGCAGTCTTATTAGGCCTTAGCCAAATGAACAAGCTTTACCTACTCATTAATATAGTATAGTGGTTGAAATCTTATACACTTTGAACATGATAAAATACTGCAATGAGTTGTAATGACAATAATTAATTCCCAGTCCAAAGGCCTTAGCAAAGTGAACGCACTCTAGTTCCTGATCCCTCACCAATGCCTTATTTCTTTTCACATTGCTGCCTGATTTTCTGCTCGAAGTAAGCGCTAAAGATATTCTCAGCCACACCTGTTCTGGTATTATGTGCGGGGAAAAAAGGAAAGAGATTGGTCTTACTATATGACGTGATCGTATTATTCATACATGTATGGGAGTTGTGTTGGGTGGAAATGGGTAGCAGATCTTCTCTTATATAGTAGAGGCTGCTCCTTGGTGAGTGGCTGATCTGTTGCTTGATCGCTTTGCGCTTCACATCGCTTCTTCTTCTTGTTCTTCTTCTTCTTCTTCTTCTTCTTCTTCTTGTTCTTCTTCTTCTTCTTTCTTCTTGTTCTTCTTCTTCTTTTCTTCTTCTTCTTCTTCTTCTTCTTCTTCTTCTTCTTCTTCTTCTTCTTCTTCTTCTTCTTCTTCTTCTTCTTCTTCTTTCTCTACTCTTAGTCTCTTCTTTATGCTTCTCTTCAAAAATTTCAAAAATTCAAAAATTTTCTTCTCAATTCGTCATCTTCTAGATTTACTTTTTGAAATTTTGTAGACATTTTCTTTTCTTTCCAAGTTCTTATCCCTCCACATCGTCCTGATCTTCTCCACACTCTTTCTTCATCTTTGCCTCGTCTTCTCTTTTTCACATTTTCTCCTTCTTCTTCTTTTCTTCTTCTTCTTCTTCACTACCTGTTCTTCTTCTTCCTCTCTTTACTTTTTCTTCTTGTTCTTCTTCTTCTTCCTCTCTTCTCTTTTCTTTTCTTCTTCTTCTTCTTCCTCTCTTCTTCTTTTCTCCTTTTCTTTTTCTTCTTCTTCTTCTTCTTCACCTGTTCTTCTTCTTCTTCTTCTTCTTCTTCTTCTTCTTCTTGTTCTTCTTCTTCTTCTTCATTCTTTTACTTCTTCTTCTTCTTCTTCTTCTTCTTCTTCTTTTCTTCTTCTTCTTCTTCTTCTTCTTCTTCTTCTTCTTTTCTTCTTCTTCTTCACCTCTTCTTCTTCTTCTTCTTCTTCTTCTTCTTCTTCTTCTTCTTCTTCTTCTTCTTCTCTGTTCTTCATCTTCTTCTTCATTCTTCTTCTTCTTCTTCTTCTTCTTCTTCTTCTGTTCTTCTTCTTGTTCTTCTTCTTCTCTTCTTCTTCTCTTTACTTTCTTCTTCTTCTCCTCTTCTCTTCTTCTTTTCTTCTTTATCTTCTTCTTCTTTTCTCTTCTTCTATCTTCTTCTTCTTCTTCTTCTTCTTCACCTGATCTTCTTCTTCTTTTTTACTCTTCCTACTCTAACCATCTCCTCCTCCTTATTCTCCTCCCCCACATCTCAATCACCTTCTCTTCCTCCTCATCCAACCTCTTCATCTCACACTCTTCATCTTTCGCCATTCGCTTTTTTCACCACTCTGCCTTGCATTACCCGCATTGAAAAAGGCGCCCAGAATAATCAATTCATTCTCTTTTTGAAGCACACACTCACTCCACGCATGGTTTGTGAACCAGATCACTCCATTCAATTGAAAGAGCTGCTCTACCCCATTCACTTCTCATATTATTTTTCTCTCTTTCTCCTCCCAATTTTTGCTTTTCTTTTTCTTTCACTTATCGCCATCTTCTACATCTGACTGCTATCAGGGCTATTCGCATCTCAGGCTTACCTAAAATTGTGAATAGTAAATTTCCACATTGATATTTCCAAGTCGTGACTTAGGCTATGTGACTGTTGTGTTTCTACAAAATATTCAACCTCAAAGAGGTATTTATGATTATCAAAAGAGTGGGCCCATAACCGATGATTAACGAAATAAGCTTCGATTGTAGATCAACAAACTGATGTGTTCAAAGCGTGTCAATTAGAATAAACCAAGGTTACAATGAAAACCAATTCCTTCAGTCAAGATTTTTTTATATGTCCAAATAGGGACTATCCATACAGCCATGATCTATGTCCATTCATTCATCTTCCAACATAGGATAGAGGATAATAGGATATAATTTCATTCTACATATCATTCACCTTCCTAGAGGGTGATAGGATAAGATGACAATGATTTTCTATCTAATTTTCTGTTCATGCCTGTCACATGGGAAAACGTTGTTCCCCCTCTTTTCACTAAAACACTCCATGATTAAGCAAGTTGTTTTTGCTGATTTATTTGTATTTATAGTTTTGTATATTTCTTCTATTGAATGTATTTTGAGCGTTTAAAAAAAAGTAGATAAATAGTCCATATTTTGACTACTGCATACATGTCCATACTACCTTTTACTAGTCCACTGTATGTATATGCCTGTTGACTACTCTTCAACTTCATGTCTAATCAGATTCATTTAATTTGACGCTTGGCATATGGTAGATAGATAGAGAGATATTACTTCTTGACTTTGCTGATGACCGTAGAATACGAGGACACAGAAATAATATCTATCTAATGCCACGCGTCAAATTGAATGAATCTATACTGTTTATATGTCAACTCGAGATGTTATGTTTATGTTGATTGGAAACGAGAAAATATTGACAAATATTCAACAGTAATTATAGGTACCTAAAATAGACATTTTGCAAATTAATTTGTATGAAATTTCAATGCATGATTGATGACTACAATAAATATGATGGATGTGGATGACTCCTCTTATCTGAAAATATGAGAGCTATTTTTAATTCTCAAACTTATATAATGATTGATTTCCGATTGTTTTAGGGAAAAATGTCTATAATTAATTTTTATGAGTAATTTTCAACATTATTCTCACAGAACAATACTGATTATTCTCGTATAATCAATAGCAATTTAATCTTGAAAGTTTATGAGTTTTCATGATAAAACGATATAATTAGAAAACCTTGACACTGCTTTTCCTGCAATATTGAAAACATTGATGATTCGAAATTAATATACAGTCAGTTTTCGAATTGGAATCGGGAAATTAATAACAATCAAACACTTTAACAGTTTCTTTTTTATGAAGGGTAGAATCTAATAAATTCAAGTTATTTTTAACCTATTATTAAAGCATTCCCAATTGATTTCATTGATATTCAACTGATATTTCAATATTCTTAATTGAAGTGAAATACTTGGAATTGGAAGTTAATTGAGAGTTAAAATGCTATTTACGAAGCATTTAGCATTTCATGACAAGCTCAACTGGAAACATCAATTTAATCCGTTTTCCTGTTAACCAACATTAATTCATCCGAAATATTGTAACAAATCATTCTAGATCAGAAAGAAATAGATAGAAAATGAGAGACAGAGAAAGAAAAACAGGGGGAGAGTTACTGAGAAAGACAGCAATTGAATTGTGGTGTCAACTCGCTTTTTATAATGGAAATCACTGGTTTTCCAAGGCATCTTAGACAAAACTTATAAAACAATCAATCATTCTTGTTTGAATTGACAACCTAGCGTTTCCAGGCTCAATTGTTTCCAACATAACTTGCAAAACGTAAGTATTTACCAAAACGACTATTTATTTATCAATTTGTTCAAGTATTTAATGCCAAAGCGACCAAAGTTACCAAAAGAAGCTTGAAAATTATTTGTTTTCACATAATACAAGAGAAAATAATAATTTGTTACGGGTTTATTTCAGTAATAGATCCGCCATTTCTAATAACTCTGTATTCTGTAAGGAAGATGGCGTGTATTTATGCTGGCTTCCGATTGGTGGATGGCTTGTGACGTTCGACCAATAGCATTGCGTGATTGCCTGCAGCTCTTTTATTGGTCAAATCTCACATCTTCTTTCCAACTCCTCTAGGCCACCAACGCCATTTTCAATCTACCTTATAATCTAGCACCAGATTGGTGATTAAATGTTGCAAAATATAGTTAGTCTTTGATTGTTTTCTAGTTTTTCCATGAATTGGATTGATCATATTTGAGCAAGTTCTCATATTGGATGAATTTAACTTGGAAAGTATTGAGTAAAAACTCAATACTTTCGTAGTTAATTCATAGTTTCTTTTAAAAAGTCATTAAATCCTTTTAAAAGTTTCTGGAATATTTTGAATGCTAATTTTTACACTTTATTCGTGGTTAGACAGGCTATTCGGCACTCGAATAGATTACTTTAGTGCGTGGCTACCAGCAGAGAGTAACCAAATAATTATGAATGGAAAACTACTATTGAATATATTATTATTCCTACTAAAAGAGATCACAATTTCTTGCTTTTTTCTCGCTTCAACAAGAAAAGTCTACGTCCCTATCGAATGGAATTTAATGAAAATTTGATCGTGAACAAGAGTCTTCATTTTATCAAACACAACTGAATCATTATTAAACATTCTTACCACAGCTTCCATTAAATTAATATTGTCAAAAACCTCCATTATCAAAATATCAATTTTCTACCACCCGCCATTATTAAATTAATTCATAAGAACCTCCATTATTAAACTATCAATTTTCTACCAATCGCTCCAATAAGCCAAAATTAACCTCCAACCGATCTCGAAGCCCCATTATTGAATTTAAAACATAAGACTGTTTTCAAGCAACAAGAATGCCAATTTCGTACATCTTATCTCTCAAACCAAATAAATTCTCCATTACCCCCAAGGGAATATTCGCTCTGCAATATACGTATTTCGCTCGTATAAATTAAATGCGTATCTTGTCAGTTACCCCCTCCCCAAGCGCTACTGATCTAAAACGAGAACGAGAACGGAATAAAAATAAAATAAACAACAAGAAACAACAAGCATCTTATTGAATTACACGTGCTACACTGAAAAAGCAATAAAATTCGCTAAGATAACGTAGCCTATCCCAAAGTGGGGGGTTTCTAGGGGAAGGGGGTGCTGTTTGGGAGGAGGATGAAGAGGAGGAGAGAGGGAGGGGAGGTTAGAAGGAAAGGGATGGGAAATAAATTGGATGTCACCAAAAATCCACTGCTAGTTTCGAGTTTTTTTTTCATGGGTGTGACAAGACAGTAAATTGTATTTGTATGTCACAAGTTGTAACATGTTGTAACAACATGTGTAACATTGTAACACATCAGTAGTTGGCTCTGTCAAGATGCTTGCTTTTCTTGGAATCTATTTGGCGGAGTGGATTGAATTATTCTCAAGGGGCAAAGTGTGTGTGAAAGGCAATCTTTTATTCAACAAGACTGTTATAAAAACACTGTCTGATGGCATAAGAATGGTTTTGAAACATCCAAAGCAATACTAAAGTGATTGCGCATTGCTGAAACAGTTTATGATAAGTACAGCTGATAGCCGGCCTACAATAACTATCTTATAACTTGGAGATTTGATAATACTCACTTGTACTTCCTAAAATTTATTTGAATATTGAATGCATACTCAACGTGAGAAAACGTCTTTCCTGATAACGGTACTAAATTTATGAGTGTTACATTCAATTAGTTCATATTAGGCCCGTACACATAATCATTGTTTCTAATAATTCTAACAAAACATAGTTTTAAAATGGATTTTAACATATATTAAGCTTTGTGAGTCGGAACGACAAACCCCTAATACTTAAAAGCAAGAAGGAGGAGAAAAAGAAGACAATGAATGAATCAACTTATGAAAAATGAATAATTTGAGTGTTCATTTTATATTTTAAATCTTCCATTCATTCCTCACTTCAATTATAGCTTCCAAAACAGAAGACCGCCATCGACACGCTTTCGTGCTATTTTGAAAGGTATTAAGGAGACCGCAGAGCTCAGCAAAAAGTGAACAATCCAGACTGTAGTTAAGCGCAGGCAATGCGCGTGCGTATGAGAGCGTGCATTTGCCAAGAAAATTAGTTTATTAATCAGCTGCAGGTGTCAGCCAGATGAAAGAGAGCCAGCCCGGGGGCGGAAAAAATAATAATTTGACCCCTCAAACCCCCACTCATCAACTCTACCCTGGACCACCCCTCCCTCTCCCCTTCTTCTCATCACAAGAGAAAGCAGTTGGGTATTAGGAAAATCCAAGCAATTTCCACCATAACCTGCACGCTGTGAATTGGAACTTTTCTGCTTTGGACAGAATGTAGGAAAGTTGAAGGAGATGGTGTATGATGAAAATGAAGGAACAAACAGAGTGGAGAATCAGAGAGGACGAAAGAGAAAGAGAGAGGGAAAATAGATAGAAAAGAGAATGTTTGAGTGGGAGAGAGTGAAGGCAAAGGAGAAAAACGAATGAAAATAGAAGGAGGTGAAGGAGAATAAGAAGGAATAAGAAGGAAGAAGAAGGAAGAGAAGAAGAAAGAGGAAGAAGAAGGAGAAGAAGGAAAAGAAGAAGAAGAAGGAAGAAGAAGAAGAAGAAGAAGAAGAAGAAGAAGAAGAAGAAGAAGAAGAAGAAGAAGAAGAAGAAGAAGAAGAAGAAGAAGAAGAAGAAGAAGAAGAAGAAGAAGAAGAAGAAGAAGAAGAGAAGAAGAAGAAGAAGAAGAAGAATAAGACAGAGAGTGCAAGTGAGATTAATTTGATAATTTGAAGTTGCACTTGAACTTCAGGTTATAACTGGAAACCTGTTGAACTTTTCACTTTTCACTAACACTGCGTTTGTAAGCAATATCAGCTTCTAAATAAGTGACTGGCAAAGCGTGGGCAGTAACTCGTATCAATTTATGTTGGAAAAAGTTTTCAGAAAGTCACAGGTCAAAATGTTTTCTGTCTGTGACATGCCGTAGAGCAGTTTTTTTACTACAGGCAAAGTTCCTGATTTGTTGAAAATTCATTAACTGGAATTCATTTTACAGTATCAGATCTCCTTTGCAATGATCAAATAACAGGTCTACAGATCTACATGAATAACAAATCCACGTGATCAAATAACAAATGCATGTCTCTTAACTAATAAATTCATCTTATAGTTGATTGAATCAGTTTCTCTAATTTAGTTGATTGTAATGTATTTCTTATTCATTTGTTTCTCTTCTTGCTTTTTTCACTAGAAATGTCAATTAGGATTGCAATGGACTATGTATGTGAGCTCTTCCATGAATGGACTGAATATCATACTAGCAATTAGATACTGGCACAAAGCCATCTGCTTCCCCAGCAGTAATTAGTTTACAAATACAACTGAAAATCTACAAAATATCAATGAGTCAACTCACCAGGTGTAAGCAGCGGCAACCTCGATCGGTCGGGAGACTTCCCTGATCCATAGCCTTGATCCAGATCAGGTGCAGCACCACTCAAACGCAGCTGCAAATCACCGGCGACAGTTTTCAGTGGCTCATTGTTGTTGTCACAAGCAACAACCAGCCGCTCATCTCTGATCGGCTCATTCTGTGCATACACATCCTGCGCATCCAAGTGATTTGGCAATGAACCGCACAACTTGTAGCGATCATGCGGCTGGACACTTTCCCGACCACAGGGCGAGAAAAACCGACCAACCACAGGCGGCAGAGACTTTCCGTTGCACAGATTACCGCTTGATTGGCTCCTGCGGCCGGTCAGACCTTTGCTGCGGCTTAGGTTAGAGCCCATCTGGTCCTCCGGGCCGGATGCAGCAACTGCAGGCTGCAAGTCAGCTGCTACAGCTGTTGCAGCTGCAGCCGGTTGCTGTTGTTTCTTGTGACTGCTCAGCCGACAGCCGGGCAGCGACTTGTAGTGCAGCCCATGCCGTAACAGCTGCAGCTGAACATGTTCACCGGCTGCATCTAGCAGCTGTCTAGCGCTGTCACCGTTCACCACCACTTGGCCATTCACCGACACCAATCTGTCACCTGCAACAATAGAAAAGAAGGATTTGGTGAGAAGTTGGGCAAAAGTGTTTCAACAACTATAGTGCGATTCACGTCAAGAAGTCAGCATTGCTTAGATGGGAGTTTGCTATCCTTGTTCAGCACAAGGCAGTTGCTGATGTCTCTATCCTATTTGCACTGTGCATAGTTGCCGCACTGTGCATTGTTGTCGCACACAGTCCCAACAAACACGTTTGGTGCAGTTTTCTCTTTCTCTCTCAATGAAACTTGGCATCAATGCTCCTCATATAAACAATGCTGACTTCTTGACGTGAATCGGACTATAGCAGTTTCATTCCAGAAACAAACATGTAATTCATAATAATTAGTCAAACTGAAATTCAAACAGAAAAAGCTATATAAAGATTCAAAGAAAGGAAACTATATAAAGAGTTCTCAAACATAGACCTCTCAAACAGCAAACATTGACAACAGAACAAATAGCATAAGGGAGATTCTATGAAGGATGTATTTAAAAACATGTAATTCAATGAAAATCAATTGTAATATGCGAATAACATGATAATCAAGCAAACAGAGTTATCCATGATGCAATAAATGAAACAAATCATTCAATAATAATATTCCACAATTCATTATTACCATTTACTTTTCAATTAGTAAACTAGGACCTATGTTAAATTTTAGAAGTCTCTTGAAACAAGAAGGAGGCAATCACACACTAGACTCAAGTTTATTGCGTTGTAAGCCATTCTATGAGTGTTAAGTGTACGTTTGCCTTCTCCCTGTTCTAGAGGACCTCTTAAATGTTATAAAACAAGCCTCTAGATCTGATACTGATTTGGTAGCTTAAGGATGAGTGCTTTCAAAGTAGAATAGATATCAGAATAGGAATACTATAAGCTATAGTATTCTGAAACGCTATTTCATTGAAACCAAAATATTAACGAATTTCTCTCATTTTACTTTCAAATTGAAGTTAACATATTAGCCTATGCGTTACCATTTAGAATTTTCATTCCAACTACAATCTGGAGAAATTCTATTTGGAATGTTTAATTAAACCAATTGAAATGCATGTGATGGGAGCTGCACTGCTAATTGCTTTCCCAACAATACTCAACTACGGTAATGCATAGTTTGCATTAATTTTTGCATAAATTTTCCTTTCCGACTGCTCACTCACGATTATCATGTTTCGCAATTATTCTCTCTCACTCTCTCTCTCTCTTTCTCCATGACGCATCTTCAATTGGCACAATTATTCTGATGACTGGCCTTTACTATAATAATAATTATGTGGTCACAGGAAACAAAATAACAGAGTCGACAATATTCCAGTATTGTTGAATACCGATTCTCAATTTTTATTGCTGGCAATGGATTTTTCCATTGTCTGGAGAAATGCTAGCAGTCGAATTCGAATTGCACTGTCAATGAATTGGAGAATGTTTGAAGAATCCTATGGTTCAAAACTCCTCCATCTCGACATAATTTTATAATCAGATTCATGCTTTCATTTTATAATCAGATTTGATGCTACACTTCTCCTCCTCCTTATTCTTCTTCTTCCTCTTCCTTATTTTCTTCTTCTTCCTTCTCTTCTTATCCTTTTTTTTGTTTTCAATTTCGAAATTAGGTTGGCAAAATTACCCGCTCAGATGGAGCGCGACTATTTCCTCCCCACCCCCTCTCGGCTTTATTAGTTTATTTATTGACAGACAACTTGACGTGAGCTGTTGTAACGCTTTACTTAATTGATGCGTAAAGTTAGGCAATCTATGATGAGAAAGTGATGGAAAGTTTTCGACCGAAATTTTCATCTAGAGCGTAAAATATATGCCGCAAAATACTAGTACATCGTGTATATAGTGGAAGCTGTGGAAATTTTCTAATTATTCCTCCACGTTGAAAGTGAAGTGTTTGATGTCATCGCGTGGAGAACTTTCGGTTTCAATGTTTTTATAATTTGCCGCCCACTAAAGGTGATTTCGTTGTTCTCTGCAAAACAGTATTGTCTTGAAAACTTTTTCTGCTATTTAATTATAATATTGGAAGGGTTTCGAATAGAATAGGAGAGCACTAGGGGAATAGGTGAGCAGATTGTGTAATAAATAAATTGAACAAACATGCCAGTTCTGTGAGAATGAATTGGAACAAAAATTCATTGTTCCAGAAACAAGTAGAGATCGACTAGTAATAATATTGATGAAGCATCCAAACTCTAAACTGATATGATATTAGTAATCTCTAAGGCTAGGCGTACACCGGATAGTCAAGACAAGACAAGACAATACGACATTAGTCACGTTTAGTCACAGTAATTCACATAGCTGCTTATGAAGTTTACTGTATACTGTTAATGTTTGGAACGATAGTAGATTACAGATTATTCTAGGAATATAGTGAATCATTATCCCCCGTACAACTTAACATGTAATGTGCAAAAACTATCCCCCTCTACAATCAAGATTTGCGGCCAGCAAGAAACAATGTGTAATATCGTGAAAACGTGTCCGCTACAGATGAATAATAACTCTGCGCTATTTGGAACAATACCTTCTTCTCTCTTCCCCATGGAACCTACTGCCTTTTTTCTGTTCTTCTTCTTCACCTCCTTCTTCTTCTTCTCCTCCTTCCTTCTTCTTCTTCTTCTTCTTTCTTCTTCTTCTTCTCCTCCTTCTTCTTCTTCTCCTCCTCCTTCTTCTTCTTCTTCTTCTTCTTCTTCTCTTCTTCTTCTTCTTCTTCTCCTTCTTCTTCTTCTTTTACTTCATCCGACCCTCGTTTTCCGGCCAACCCCCTCCATCACCACCAAAACAATACAATGATAATAACTTCCCTAGTAACTATTATGGCTAGCCATTGGTAAATAAGGGAAGGGTTTGGTGAAATGTGAGGTCAAGAAGGAGAAGAAATGAGAGAAATAGAAAAAAAAAGGAGAAAGGAAAAAGGAGAAAAGCAAGAGATAAGAAGATAAAGAAAAATTGAGAAAAAGAGAGCCGGGGAGACAGATGATATGTCTTTTCTTCGTTTCTCACCGCTAGCACTTACAAAATTGCACTTGCCAGTAGAAGATAAAGGAGAAGAAGAAGGAAGAAGGGCATGGAAGAAGAAGAAGAAGAAGAAGAAGAAGAAGAAGAAGAAGAAGAAGAAGAAGAAGAAGAAGAAGAAGAAGAAGAAGAAGATGAAGAAGAATAAGAAGAACGAAGAGAAAGAAGAAGAACAAGGAGGAGAAGAAGAAGAAGAAGAAGAAGAAGAAGAAGAAGAAGGAGAAGGAGGAGGAGGAGAGAAGAAGAAGGAGGAGAAGAAGAAGAAAAAGAAGAAGAAGATAAGGAAGAAAAGAGTAGTAGGAGGAGAAGAAGGAAGAGGAGGAGATGCAGGATGAGGAGGAGGAGAAGAAGTAAAAGAGAGAGAAGACTAGTAGGAAGAAGGGAGAAAAAAAGAGAAAATTACTGGAGTAAGGAAGGAGAAAAAGGAGAGAATAGAAAATAATACTCACAGGATGGGAGAAAAAGAAGGTTGGGTAAAAAAATATGAGGAAAAATACAGGTGGAGGAGAACAAGAACGTGTAGAAAAGGAGGAGGGGGAAGAGAAAAAGGAACATGTAGTAGAAGGAGGAATGAAAGAGTATGAAAAGAAGAATAGGTGGAAGGAGAACTATTAATAAAGGAGGAGAAGGAGAAAAACAATTATGTTGTTGTGGTGGTACAGTAGTAGAAGGATGAAAAGATAAATTAAGTAGAATATAAGGTGGTGAGAAAGAAGAGAACAAGAAAAAAACACACAAGAGAAGACAAAAAAAAGAAGGTGGGATTTCCTATTTTTAGACAAATTCGCCATCAAGGTAAGAGCTCCGTGCGTGTGAGAAAAGAACATCGACATCTTTTGTATTGAATTTAACAAAAGAGTGGGGCTTATAGTGTTACTCTGATCCAGACCTACAAATTAATTTAAAGCCAAAATAGGTCACATCACATTCATTTGGAATGACTGACTCGTTCGACAACAAAAGTAAAATAAATACCATTTCATAGTGATTTAAAATACAGTAGTTTATATTGTTGGCAGCGCCTATAAAACCGTAAAAACCCATCCCCTCTCTTTAATTGCTTAATTAACTGTTAATTAATTGCTTAGATAATAATAATTGTAAATTCAATGTATGGTATTCTATTAATAACTTAGATAACTGTAAATTCGATGTATGGTTTCTTATTATCTACCAACATAACTGGAAATTTGATGGATAAAATCTAGTATGTACATCTAGCTAATCTTTAAAGTTGAATATCGTCTACAAAGTTCATTGAACTCAAACTATACATCAGTGAAATGAATCACATGAACAACATAACCTTTGGGCTGGTACATGAAGAGATAGATAACGAATTTATTGTTTTCTTAATGCGATATAAATCAAGACAGTTCCTTTTACAGCAAATTTAAATTATTACTAAATTTAAATTATGGATGGCAGTGGCATTACAGATGTCATTACATTACATAATAGATGGCAGATTCATTGCTCATTACATAGAATACAAATCACATGAAAAATCAATGCCATTCTTTCTTGATCAGAAAATTAAATTTGAATTGAAAACTATTTTGAGTGAATGCCTGCTATTTCTTCCCATACTTCATATTTTTCTTCTTTTTCCTCTTTCTCCTCATCACACCTCCTACTCCTCCCTTCTTCATCGTCTTCTTTCCTTTCTTTTCCTCCTCCTTCTTCTTCTATTGTGATACATATTATTGTCAATAGATGGAGTGAAAAAAATGAGGTAAGCGGAATTTCCTTGTGGAATCCTCTAGAATAATTTTGACGTGAAACGCGACGCCAATGCTAACTAAAATGCAAAATCGGAGAGAGAAAAAAACATTTCATACAAAAATAACATTACCGTCTACCGTCTGGATTCGAAATAAATCACCGAATCAAATCCATCCATCAATATTCAAATCTAATTGAAACATGAGCGTAGCCCACAGCACGCCTGCTCTTGAATGGAACCTGTCAATTATCGGGACAGGCTACTAATGGACAGGCAAAAATCGGATTTTCCCAATAGCAAAAAGCACAGATTTAAAAATGTACACCGTGTGTTATTTCGAAGCCCGTGGAGGTAAGAGACAATTCAATTCCATTCATTAGAAAAGCAGAGAAACGTTTAGCTAAAATACCAACAATACAAAATACCCTATAATCACAATTTTAAATATCTACTGTGATTGTGATTCCACATTACAAAATCAGAAACTAAAATCACAATTTTAAATATCTACTATGATTCCACAATACAAAATTAGTAACTAAAATCACAATTTTAAATATCTACAATTTTTAATATCTTCGCCCACAGCACTTTTGTAATGTGAAAGTGGAAAATAAAGTCATCTATCTATCTGTCTGTGATTCCATATTACAAAATTAGTAACTACAATCACAATTTTAAATATCTATACTGTGATTTGTTTCGAAGATGAAGTGATCATCTATGAGAGTCCAAGAACTGGAACTGAATTAGATATCTCAATGTGCAATGGCATTTACATAACATTGTGATTGTACCAACTGCACTACACTACACTTTGTGTGGGAGAATTTAGGCCAACGAATGAATGAATATTCAAGAGCAGCCAGCTCCATGCTGCCATGATGTTTTTGTGAGTGGAGCTGGATCTTCCAACGCAAAGAAGAAGAAGAAGAAGAAGAGATAAAGAAAGAAGGAAGAGTAAGATGTAGAAGAAGAACAAGAAGAAGATAAGAAGAAGAAGGAGGAGGATGAATAAGATGAAGAAGAACATAAGAAGAGAGAGGAGGAGGAGGAAGAATGAGATGAAGAAGTAGAACAAGAAGGAGATAAGAAGAAAGAGAAGGAGGAGAACGAAGATGAAGATACAGAAGTATAACAAGAAGATCATGAGAAGAAAGAGAAGGAGGTGGAGAAGAATAAGATGAAGAAGAAGAAGAACAAAATAAGAAGAAAGAGAAGGAGGAGGAGGAGGATGAGGAAGAATAAGACGATGAAGAAGAACAAGAAGAAAATATAGGAAGAAAGAGAAGGAGGTGAAGGAAGCATAAGATGAAGAAGAAGAACAAGAAAAAGATAAGAGGAAAGAGAAGGAGGAGGAAGAATAAGATGCAGGAGAAGAACAAGAAGAAGATACGAATAAAAAGAAGGAGTTGGAGGAAGATTAAGACGACGAAGAAGAACAAGAAGAAAGAGAAGGAGGTGGAGAAAGAATAAGATGAAGAAGAAGAACAAGAAGATAAGAAGAAAGAGAAGGATAAGGAGGAGGAGGAGGAAGAATAAGATGAAGGACAAGAACAAAATGAGGATAAGAAGGAGGAGAAAGAAGAAAATTTAGGTGGATAAAGAGATGACAAGCGAGAAACAGAAAAAGAAGAGAAGAGAGAAGAAGAGAAGAGAAAATAAGAAGAACATGGGTGGAAGAAGAAGAATATGAAAAGTAAGATGGCGAAGAAGAAGAAAAAGGCAAAGGAAAACAAGAAATAGAAGATGGATCTCTTCCAAGGTGCGCGGATGTCAGCCTACTCACCTGAGATCAGTGAGGTCGTTGTTGATATTTCATCATAACCTATTTAAATGGAGAGCAGTCATTCCAAAACAACAGAACACACCTGATTATAAGTAGGATTTTGTTTTATTTAGGATGTCGCCTGAATCGAAGGAGTGTAGTAGGCCTAATGGTGTCCCATATCTCAGCTCATAATAGATACAAATGATTACATTTATAATGTATTTACGTTATTTATAGTTTCTGTCTATAATTGATATTAGAATCAAAAGGTGGAATGAATAAGGTACACTTTTTATCTATAGTTCGAATAAAACTAGTCACTTGGCCTGGTGCTCAAGAACCACTCACTAGAAACGTTTTTGTCAGAAAGTTTGATGTCCGAACAGCTGACCATTTGATTCAATGTTAGCATCATTGAATCAAATGGTCAGCTGTTCGAACATCGGACTTTCTAACAAAAACGTTTCTAGTGAGTGGTTCTTGAGCACCAGGCCAAGGGACAACTAGTTTTATTCGAACTATAATAATCTTTATGAATAACAATCTAAACATTCAAATAGAAGGATCATGGATCAAATCTATTGAAATTCGAACCAATAAAATAGGAGAGGTGAGAGAATATAAACAGACTGTCTGAAAACTAAACTCGCAATACGATTGGTTATCGTCCACTAAGCCCAGCCCCCAACTGGCCCCGCCTCCAGCCAATCACACGCAAGCAATGCAGCTCAGTTGGTTCCCAAGTTTGCCGATAGATGGCATTGGTTAAGTTATACTGTAATATTTTTCGTCGTGTAATCACGTTTGTGTTGAACAAAACTATCAAATTTCTCATCAAATTACGTCCAATAAAATAACCTTGAATTGAACAGATGATTAGGTTAGGGTTAGGTACCCGTGGCGAAGCGTGGTATACTTATTTGGTCATCGCCGGGTATATTTATAGGAAATATGACCAAATAAGTATACCACGCTTCGCCACTATTAGGTACCCATACACTAGACATGCATATCTAGACATAATTATACAAGATGAAGAATAATGCTCTATATGAGAATAATGTGTACAATTGTGTAGTTTTGTAATTTGATTTAATTTTGTAAATTGATTTTATTTTGATTGGTTAATAAAATGATCTAAAATAATAAGCTGATATTATCGAGACTACAAAGAATTGAAGATAAATTAAAATGAAGCCTGGGAGAAGTCGAGTTGCCTCGAAAAGCAAGCAGTATTTTGAGTGAAAGACAAAGAAAATTGCTGAATTAAATATTTAAAAGATAGTGAAAATCCAAGGTTATTAGAGAGAAGGTTGAACCATCGTTCACGTTTCAAAAGTCAGCATTGTATATATGAGGAAGTCTGATTTCTTGCCAAGTTTCATTGAGAGAGAAAGAGAAAACTGCACCAAACGTCAGTCAATTATCAACAGCTGATATTATCAGAATAATGATCAAAAGTGACGGCAACTATGAATCAGGATACAAAGGCTTGTGGATTCAGAAAGCATTAGGAATGGTTAAACCTGTAATCTAATAACTTTGGTGAAAATCAAATTCTTGTTCTCCAATGATGTCACACGATCAGCTAGGTATCCTACTGTGCATTTTCCTCGTGACGACTACATTGTATTCTATTAACATTGCATATGGCTTTAGTGGACAATCACCAATACAACACAAACCTAATCTAGAGTTTAGCGAGTGGTTTTTCGAAAACGAGAAATTAACGTTCTGCAGTTATCCTGAGAGAAAAAAAAAGCGGCTATAAACGTGTAGTGCCCAATTCCACACACATGTTGAAACGACCACCAGAGACCAGTCAGTGGAATATCAGCGCAGCCAAGTTCACAACAAAATTATCCCATAACAGAATATGCTTGCTCGCAAATGTCCCCCAATCAACTTTTATTATTTGAAGGCACACACTTGCGGAAAGGCGACTTCTCGGAAGCTGGGATCGAATTCAGATAGCAGTGGTTCCGTTCTGTCATCAACGCAATTATCATCATTATCATCTGCATCATTGTCTTCGTTGTCATTATCGTCTCAATTTCCATCTTCAATTAACAATTCTTGGTCAAGGTCCATGTTATGACAACAACTAATCAACTAAATAGGAACGCAATACATGCTGCTATTGCAACTATTGAGCGGAGCGTTTGTCTGCAGCGATTTATAAGCCGTCAATTCAGTCTTCTCCTTCTTCTCCTTCTTTTTCTTCTCCTCCTCATCATCTTCTTCCTCCACTGCTTCCTCGTCCTCCTTCCTCCCTTTCATCTTTCTGTATCTTTCAGTTTCATCTTTCTGTATCATCATGCAACTCTCAGCTCGATCTAGCGTTTAAAGGTGTAACTGCTTTGAGCTTTTCCCAAATCGAAAATTCCATTTGACTGCGATTTTATGTCCTTATTTTTTCTTTGACTATTCCTCCATGGTACCTGTGATTTCAAATTGAATTATTCTCGAACCTTCCCACCGTTGATATCAGTGGCGGCGCTTCCATAAGGGCCAAGTGGGCCGGGCCCACCCAAATGAAACATTTTTAAATAAGTTTTGGGATTAATATTATTCAATATTCAATGAAATACAATGTAAATTAATTTTGAACTGTCGGCGGGTCAAAACTCTCGTAAAACGGGTCAAAAATCATCATGTAACACATTGGAGGGCCACGGATTTTGGGCCCTTCTAGCTATCATAAGAACGTAATGGCAAGGCTATGCAAGCCGGCGGCGCTGGCTAGTCGGAGAGCAATGCATTGGTATATGAGCATTATGGGCCGATTCCAGCGGGCCCATTGGACGTTTATTCTCGCTCGAAATGTTGAGCGCTAGGCTAGTAGTAGCTTTGTTTACATCCTGTCATGCGAATTTCTTATTTTATAAAGTAAAATAGGTTAATACTTTTAGTCACTTTTGTGCTAATATTTATATAGGTTTATTAGATTAGCAATAATCCAATTGTAGTCATCGTGATTTTATTGTGAAGTGCTGTGTTATCGTGAAAGAGATCATGATTTAAATGAGATTAGGCCTACTTCAACGGTACAATCCTCAGAATAATATTGTGACTTTGTCAATAAACGAATCAGTCCATTCGGCTCTTGGCATGTTATTAATCATATAATAGTAAACTTACAAATTCTAGTGACACACTGACTGACTGACTGACAAAAACTCACAGCCAAAACCGCTTATTGGAGAAAAAAACTGGGGTCACCATTAAATAGGGTGCCAAGAGTAGGTAAAGGGAAAACTCCAAAACTTTGAAAATTTCCCCCCCTAAGGGGGGTTCAGGCCCCCCAAAGATTTTCTGCAAAGCTAACCGCTTATCACAGCAAAGTCATGAGGAACTTTTTGTTCAGCACCCAGGAGATACCCCGATTTCGATAATAAAATTTCAACCCAGGGTTCTGCAAGGGGCATAAGGGGCAATCAAAACTTTGTTTAATTTTTTCTTCTCAAAATTCACAGCCAAAACCGCTGATCGCAAGAGAAAACTGGGGTCACCATCAGATAGAGGCCAAGAGTAGGTACAGGGAAAACTCCAAAACCTTCAAAATTCCTCCCTCTCAGGGATGTGGCCCCAAAGTTTTTCTGCTAATTCAAATACACATTTTACAGCAAAATGGTAGAGGAAAAACTTGTTCAGATTGTGTGGAAAACATCGGAATATGAAAAATTCTAACCGGTCGTAAAGGGGGACCAGGGGCAATTTTCATTTTGGCCATTTTATGGTTTGGCCAGATTTGATGTGTCAATTTTGAAATGGTTCTAGATTTTAAGCGCAGGTTTTGGGCTCAGAATGAATTTTCTTGGACCCAAAGACCTTATAAAAATGTGATCTGCTCAAAAAAAATATTCAGAGGGGCACCAGGGGACCTATGTCAAATTTGGCAAATTTTGGGACGGCTGTATTTCTCTTATTTGAATACCGGGTATCATTGTGCCTTACATCATTGAACTCAGCTCATCAAGGCCATTCAGAAACATATGCTATATGCCCAAATCAAATAAATGTTTTGTAACTCAAATTTGAAAATTTTCAAATTCCCCACTTTATGAAGATCACAGTGGAGAGGTACCCAGTGAAATACATTCTAAGCCACTCCCAGCATAGGTGGAACAATTACTTTGTTCTCATGAGTACCCAAAATCATTGAGAAAACTCCAAAACTATGACATTTTTTTGTCAGGGGGGCAACAAGGCCCCCTCAATTTTTTCAACTTTTCCATTTCACTATTTAGAGCAGAAGTGTAGAGGACCTTTTTTGTTGAGCACCTTGATATGCTTCGAATTCTATGATAAAATTTGTACCAGGTCAGCAAGGGGGATCAGGGGGCGCAATTGTATTTTTTGGTCATTTTTGCCAATTTTTGGAAATTTATTTAGGGTCTATTTTCAATGCTTCTTGATATTGTAGTGAACAATATCAGGGAACAAACAATTATTTTGTTCTCATGAGTACCCATAACTGTTGAGGAAACTCCAAAACTATTAAATTTTCCCATCAGGGGGGGCACCAGGTCCCCCTCAATTTTTTCAACTTTTCTATTTGACTATTTTGAGCAAAAGTGAAGAGGACCTTCTTTGTTCAGCACCTCAATATGCTTTGATTTCAAAAATTAAATTTGTACCAGGTCTGAATAATGTTCCTTAGGCCTGAAAAGCTAATATAAATGACACCTGCCCCCCAAAAAATAATCAGAGGTGGAACTGGGGGACATGTCAAATTTGTCTAAATTTTAGACTCCTGTATTTCTCTTAATTGGATACCAGGTATTATGCTACATGACCAAATCAAATAACTTTTCTGGAACCCAAATTTGGAAATTTGAAAAGTCCCCTAGGAGGTGATGGAGTGGCGAAGCCCATGAAACCCATTGAATTACTTACACTGAATTCTTCTAACCTAGAAAATCTCTAACCAGAAAAATTACTAACCAAAAAAATTTCCAACATATGAAAATTTACATTCACGAGATAATGGGGCGAAGAGGGTGCAGGGGCGCAGGCTGACTATGTATTTGTAGATAGTTTTCAGCAGGTCGATTCCTATAGTTTTGTTCAATATCGCAACTATATAATATATAGTCGTAGAATTAATCTTAACTACATTAACTTGTAAAATTGGATATACTTCATAAAGCATTCCCCCCTTCCCAGCCACACCCACAACAAGTCCAACCACGGGCCCACCCTACTGTTCAGGTCAAGCGCCACCACTGGTTGATATGCATTTCGGAGCCAAATTCATAGAAATCGGCCGAGTAGTCTAGGAGGAGTTTGATCACAACCGATTTACAGAATTGGCCTGAGATTCAGCTTTGCTCGACTACTTCACGCTCCTCTCAATAACCAGTGGTGGAATATTTGTTTGGATCGTTTTCAAGGCTCAGTAGTCAGTTGTGGGTTTATTTGCATGAATGCTATTTTTTAACACTTAGCAGTAGACCTATACTGTAGATAGAAAATTAGTATAGAAGAAAGTATTAGGAAGACAGTATAGAAGAAGACACTTAGATATTGGAATAATGATAACTAGAAATAAATGGTGAGTATGTAATGAAAGCCTACAACTGAATCGATTCTAATTAATATGAAAGTAGGCTACAACAGGACTTTATAAGGCCAAGCGCCCACTGAGGTGGAATGGCGATGGCAACACACTAATCACCTCGATGTGTGCTGTTTCATTTAGTTTCATATGTTTATATTTAGCTTGTTGCCACACTATCATCACTCTATCTCAGTGGGCACTTGGCCTAAGACTGATAAGGGTTAGAATTACTGTACTTTGTATTGATTATTATCGTCTCGATATAGAGAATATCGACACCGTATTGACATCCTTGTGGAGAGAATACATTACATATAACAATGGGAATGAATGCGGAAACACAAGCTCACTAAATATTATAGCTGAATGATACAGAACTTGCAAATCCCTGCCATTCCATGTTTCCTACGCATATCGTTGGGTTGGATCAAGTATGCAGTATTTCGAATGGATGCTCTGCATTTTCTCCGATGAATTTCCCTCGACTCACTGCTTGCAAACAACCAACAAACTTTGATTCACAAATAACTTCAATACACAAATACCACTGGCATATTGAATCTCGTTTGATACCACAACGCATGTTACGGTACAACACGATAGATCCCGAAAATTTACAAAGTGACCCGTATATCTCCGAGAATACTTCCTGGAATAATCTGGTTGAAGATTTTATATGGCATACATCCCAAATATTTATACTGTGCTCCGAAAATATAACTGAGAATTCTTTCTGGTATTACTCACTGCGGAAAATTGGTTGGTACGGGACACTTATTTTATACCCTCGTATTCGTATCACAAATACAGAGTAGTTCAATAAAATGTAATCACTTTTTTGAAGTCTAGGACAGAAATAAATCGAGTAAATTCGTAAAATTTAACTTATATTAGTTTAACAGTCATATAAAAAGGTGAGACGATGAATAAAATTTAATCACTTTTTTGAAGTCTAGGACAGAAATAAATTGAGTAAATTCGTAAAATTTAACTTATATTAGTTTAACAGTCATATAATGTACTATACTCTGTCACAGAATAGGAGAGAGCTACATTCAGTAAGCCTTCTGTCTCTCCTATTCTGTGACTCTGTTCAGGGAAAGGTGAGACGATGTAAACAAACCTGCGCGTGCGAGAGTTAGCTAGACCGATTCACATTAGAACTACTGAAATAATATATTATTATTATCTGCATTACGTGATTCCAGTCTGACCTCGAATGAATATATTGTGAACTGGAATTGGGTTTCATACCGCTACAGAGAATAACGTCATCTAACGCAGCTGCGAATCTTTCTTGTGTGCTCATCGCATGGAGACATCACACAGGAACGTCAGCTGCTGACAACTGATTGTCAATTAGAGACGTGGCTCTAATTTGTTGTTTTAGGGGTCTAGGATGATTGGTGGTGTTTCAATGGTGAAGAGGGTGATTAGTGGTGGGGGAGGGGGGTGAGAAGAGAGACAACAAGAGAGAATGCAGCTGTCCTCCACCAACAGCAGTGATTGTTATCAGTGATGGACATTTGGTTTTGGTGATGGAGGGGTGGGGGGATGGTTTGGCGGTTGAAGCTTTCTCGTCAACTTGACGCCGCGTTGAGACGCAGGCTTGTTTAATTTCCTGTGTAAATTCCATCATTACTCATCACACTGTACTAGACTTATCAACCAAACTTGCAAAATGATACAGTATGTTTTCTGAATGATCCTTCAACTGTTTTGTTTGCTATTTGGAGCATATTTTCAGATGGCATTTCAGGATTATGTTATTAGTTATTATTAGTTGACAATATACTGGACAATATGTGGGAAGAATCAACAAAAATAAATAACATAAATAAATAAATGTACTTATGTTTATATTTTGAGTATTTTCAGGTATTTCATATGAGATTTTCAGGATTCAAATATTGTGGATTACCTCTTTTGTTTGCTATTCAAACTCTATTTTCAGAAGGTCACTAAGGATTTGAATTGTGGATTTCCAGTTCCAGCCAAATTAGAACCTGCCCGCCAAAGCCCTCTGACTTTGTTTTTCACATGAAAATTTACATTGAGAATTTATTGAATTTTCTGCGAGTTTATAGATGTTTACTGCCATAGTCAGTTATCCGAGTTACAAATGATAATTTTATAGTCATTGGTGTGAAAAGGTCCATAACAGTGTGTTGGAACATTTTTTATTCCCGCCACCGCCAAAACTTTTGCCAAATTTTTGAATTTAATATGGGATTACAGGCAAGCATGAACCAATTAACTCATTTGTCAAGCTTATTTTAAGAGAAACAACATCAAAAATAACTTTTCTAACATTGAAAATTGTCTCTCTACTCCTGGTATTGTGTTAAAAGCTTAAAATAATGAAAACAAACACTGGCAAAGGAACATTTTAGGTAAGAAGTGAATTACAGCCAGCATCAAGGTTATTAGATAGTATATTATCTTTCAAATTCAAATTTCTTTATTCTCCGTATAAATACAATCAGCAACAAGTGCCTGTATATCACAGTCGTCATTAATTTTACTATAATATAAAAGTACAATATACACTTTTGAATATACCTAAATATACCTTAATTTTATTATAATTATAAGATTATATAATATAAACCTCTAATAACCTTGACTCAGTATGACTATATGATTAGCGTTCCATTTCAATGCAAATCTTATAGGAATTGGCAAAAGTGTGATGGATTTGTCCGAGCTAACCAATCAAGAGTGTGACATCAAATGGCCACACTGTTATTATACAGTATCTGTAATGTTAGTGATTCAAAAAATGGATAGAACGACTCCACTAGCTTCATTGGCGACAGCTGCTAAACTGCTACTGCTTGAGTCGCACATAAAATCGACCAAGTGTGGACATAGGGAACCTTAAACGCCATTCTAAATAAAAAAATAACTTTATTCTGCAAATATCTTCATACGCAATCATTCCACTGAAACTTTCTTCTCGTTCAAATGCCAATAGTTTGTGAGAAAACGGTGGCTGAATCTGATAAGAGCACTTAACACCGTGTGGCTTCTATCTCCAAGCCCTATCATTATCTCATTAAACTGTGCGTTTAGAAATGACTGGTAATTAGATTAATAGTTCTTTGTGCCAGTGGAAAGTTCTAGTTTGCTAGCATCTTCTTTCTACGTGTGTGTGTGTGTGTGTTCTCGTATTTCTCCGGAAAGTGAAATTGGGAAAGGAAAGGAAAATACCGATTGTGTTCTCAATTGAATGTGGAGTAGACTAATAACTATCGTAGTAGACTCCTTTTTAACCTCTTTACTATATAAATATAGAATATTTGGAAGTGGAAAGAAATTTTCTATATTTCTGCATTCCAATCATCAACAGATTTTATCCTCAGACAATAAACAGATAAATATATCTATAGACAGATAGAAATTATGACAATTTTTCAAATTCATAAAAACAGCCATTTGAAATTTTGTTTCTTAGATAACTCGAAAACCATTGATACTACAGAAATTTCAAATGGCTGCCATTTTGTTTTATGAATTTGAAAAATTGTCATAATTTTTTGTAGCTTTGTCTAGTTGTCATAAAAGTTGGTGCAAAGTTTCAATGTCATATGTTTAACCATTATTTAGAAAAAAAATAATAAGTGAAAAAACAAAATGGCGTCTAGAGGGGAAACGAAGCATTTTAGGACCCATGTTTACTGGAACTTTTTCATTATTTTGGTGTCAGGAATCAGTATGAGAAGTTTGGCAGATTCCTCCTGAAACACCCTGTATAGCTATTAATAGTTATTATATACTATAGTACAGTATATTAGTTCAATATAGCTATTTAGTTCATACATCGAAATAAATATGATAATGTGTGTCATCGAGTAGTTCACTCTATCTTTTCGCTGACATATTGAGATGAACGGGGTGCTGCATAATCCTTCAGAATAAATTTTCCCCATGTTTCTGGACCCGAGATTGAATAATTTTCTTGTGTAGCCCATCAGTTTCAGACTGCCCTGATGGATATGCCTTGTTATCCAAGGGTACTTTCACGGCTATTTTGAATAAGCTTCTTGAGTGCTTAGTATATTATTATTTCGTGAGAAATATCTTGACCTAAGGCTATCCGTTGGTTGACATTTGTCTTGTAGGCCATTTTCAGTACAACTGATATACTTCTGGTTTAGGGGAAGCGTTATTCCACTCAATAGTGGCTAGTACTAAAATCACAAAGAAAATGGAACTTTTTTTATTTGGATCAGGACCAACGTATTCGTATGTATTGAATCTTTTAAACTGAAATTTTTTATTATTGTAACTGTTGATATCCCTTAATCACATAATTTCCCTTCTTCTACTCTTCTTCTTCCCCTTCTTTTACCTTCCTGGTTTTTCCCTTGACCGCCTTCCTAATACATGGGGAACCATAGTTGGAAGAGCTTTCCATTCCCCTCCTTCTTTACACCACTTCTCCCAGCTTAGCTACCTGTTTTTGTTTACGTTTGTATTTATTTATTTATTCAGCAATGTACAATTGACACTCAATGGATGGTTCAACAGGCTTACGCCCTAAACTGCTTCTTTCCCAATTCATGAAAATACAATACAATAATGGAAAGAGACAATATACCCACAAGACATAGCGTCTGAGCGTGGGCATGAGCTTAAACAGTCCAAATATAGGTTATGTAACATTTTTCACAAAGAAAACTATTTCAATCTGTTCAATTTGTATTCTGTTCAATCTCACATTATTGTACTTGTTGCTTGCTTTTTGCAATAATTGTGTACGTGTGTGTGTGTGTACAAATTTCAATAAATTGAAATTGAAACAACAATTAAATTCAATTGCAGACATAACATGAATCAAAATATTGTCATGCAATATGCATTGTTGTGAACGATAATTATCTCTTCTATCTCTCTCTACTACAACTATCACTTTCTCCCACCACCCCTCTCACTCACACACACATCAATAATAAATCTCACTTTGTCGACGGCAGCTGACTTTGTCGCTTTTTGAAATCAGACGGAATTACTCGCTTCGATTCGGCTACGATTTCAAACCGGCGCGCACACAGGGAATTGAAGAACCTCAATTTTCAACGAAATTACAAACCGATCCAACATCCACCCCCCACCTTAACACCCCCCATTCCATCATCTACCCCCCTGATCCACAGATTTCGAGAGCAAAGTCGCGTTTCACGTTTCATTGATTTGTTGAGTCGACGACACACGCTTTCCTTTCAACAATCTGGAGTTGGGCGTTGATTCAACCAACTAGTTAACGGTTTTTCGATTTTAACTGGTTCCTCATATCGTCAATTTCTATGTGAGTAGTTTCAGCCAACTAGTTGAAGGTTAACGGTTTTTCGATTTTAACGGTTTCCTCATATCGTCAATTTTGAGATGAGTATTATTATTCAATGAATTTGCCGAATCAACTGTATTTAATTTTCAACTGTTAACTACAATAGGTGAGTATGTGCTTTTTGTAATTTCTTCAAAAGGTCCAGTTATAAATATTGAGGAAACATCGAGTATGAGGAAACATTGATTGAGGAATTTTCTCAAAAAAAAAAAAACAGAATGTAAACATCAAATTACAAAACTATGGAATATTAAAAATTGTATCCGTGTTTTGTTGATAGGAAGCCCCTTATAACCCAGAAAACACTGGATTTATTTGTTTGTAACTTATTTATTTGTATAAGGTTTAGCGATAACATAGAAATAAGGGATCCAATATTAGTATCCAATGTTTTCATCACGAATGTATCTAAAAATCCAGCTCGGATGATGCTTTTCAAAGTTAAAAACAAATAGGTTTATTTGTCTTTAACTTTGAAAAGCATCATCCGAGCTAGATTTTTACATGCATTGGATCCCTCATTTTTTATGTATCGAATTAATAAATAAATTGGATGGAAATAATAGTAATATGGGACTTGAGAAGGATTTTGGTTTAAACTTTCTCAAATTACCTGTTACCTGTAAGTTATAATCACTATATAATGTACAGTTTTGACCTCGAAACTCATCTTTCTACCACAGACAATATTAACTATAGTTGTATAATTCTATAATTGTATCAACCGTTAACTATATTTCAACAAAATGTCCAGTAAAATTTTTTCCTATCGTCCTTCGTAGATATATCGATTTCGATATTTTCAAATTACTTACTGTCGTTAAATATCAAATAACTCAAGAACCACTCATCGGATTACAATTTTGAGGTCATTTTTGAAACGAGCAGAAAATTGCAGATAAGACTAGTATAATGGTTTTCGTCAGTTGATGTTTCGGAACTTTTTATTAGGGCTCAAACCTGAGTGATATTGTCGAATTAAAAGCCAATTTTCAAACAGCATTTTCTCAATATTTACCCAGGGTAACAATACAGTTTCAATAATGCAAAAGCATCTCCATTTCATAAGCTTTCAAATGAGCCTAAATTTGTTAGGAAATATTTAATGCCAAAGTTTTGACAGCTGCAAAAACTGAGATGAGCGCCTTCAAAATGAGGAAATTTGCGAACAGCAGGATCATTCATAGCTATACTATTCATCAAGACCTTAATATTTCATGATTATCATAATTTCACTATTTTAACAACTTGCATTATCTTCTGTATCCGCCTATAAATGCGTGAAATATTAAAAAATTGAAAATATTAATAAAATTATTAAAACAAATTAGTGAATTATTGGAATAGTTTAATTAGGAAAATAAGAAATAAGAAATTTACAAATATTATGAATATTTTTATAAAATCATAGGATTAATTAGCAGATGTCAATCATTCAGAAAGGTTGTTAGATTCACATAAATTCAAAATAGCTTCCATTACTGGCAATGCATCTTCTACTACGTTTCAATATGCTTCGACTCGCTTGTCTTTGAATTACTGCATGTTCGCCCCTCATTCAGTTTTAATGGTTTAAATATTACTTGTTTTCGGGGTACTCACCTGAACTATTCACAGTTTTCAATTTAGGCTCATTCGAAAGCTTATGAAATGGAGATGTTTTTGCATTATTGAAACTATATTGTTACCCTGGGTAAATATTGAGAAAATGCTGTTTGAAAATTGGCTTTGAATTCGACGAATATCATTTTTTCAAGTTTGAGCCCTAATAAAAAGTTCCGAAACATCAACTGACGAAAACCATTATATTAATCTCATCTGAAATTTTCTGCTCTTTTCAGAAATGACCTGAAAATTGAACTGAGTGGTTCTGAGTTATTTGATATTTAACGACAGTATCTGAAAAATATCGAAAAATCGATATATCTCGAAAACGAAGGTCGATGGAAAAAATTTTAGGCTACACATTTTATATTCTATACATAATACTATAATTCTATAATAGTTGAATTGTCTTTGATTCTACCTAGATTCTTGCGTATTGGTTCTTCAAACATCCATAAGAAATGTTATAATGAAATAAACTTTGAAATATTGTAGTGAACAAAAACGTACAGTGGTTAACGTTGTAAACTTGTTCAATACATTCATCGTTGAATGAACACGTTAACGTTTCAACTGATAGTTCATCAACTAGTTAACGTTACTTAAAAACAGTTTTGTTCCGTTAATCAACGACCAATCACAGCTGCAATCGGAATGTCATATACGCCTCAACAGAAGAACAGTTTCAATCAGCCAGTAGTGGCTTTTTGCTGCCGGAAAGCATCTCGTAAAATTAGCCCCCAAGCAATAAAGAGCGAGTGCTTTTGCCCAAAAAAGGATTTCGAGGTTCGGGATCGAAATGAAAAAATACCATCCGAAGTTCTGGATTGCTGGGCGAATAATTCGTTTTTACTATTGCTTCAATACAAGAAGGTTGAGTAAAGGTTCATTATTTTTTCAAGTCAAGCTATACATTTAAATTTTAATACCTTGATCGATATTAGCTGTAAAAACTTACTCCTAATTTTATTTTAAAAATTTGATACGATGTTACTTCCATAATTTGATGTGGTAAGTGAGGGTGTGGGGTTCTGTATCCTTTTCGGGGTTCAGTACTCCAAAGGCAATTGCCAATTTTTCTGGTGGGTGCTTGGGCCCCTGAGCACCCACGGAGTCGGCGCCCCTGATCCTAGCATCAATATAAAGAGTATTCTGTAGAACATCTACTGTATAGATGTAGACATCTCTGTAGAGCGACTCTGTTAGAGAACGACTGAACTAAAAAAGTTCGAACTTTATGTGGACGATTTAAAAATAATCGGGTGTAATGAAGGGTTTAAAGGTCACTCTCAGCTTAGAGTAAAGCCAGTAAAGCAAACATGTTCAAATTATTGTTGGATGATTCTACCAGGGGTCCAGGGGGCGGAGCCCCCTGGCTAGTCATAATATAATAATCGTTGATCGGAGATCAGAGTATGATTTACATTTATGCAACCGGGCGTGTAAAATTTTAATAAAACCAGAGAATTCCCAATATACGAAAAACTTATACACAAAAAACTTCTTCAAGAAAATTCCCAAGATACGAAAAAATTTCTGCACAAAAAACTTCTAAGAGAAAATTCTAAGATACGAAAGAACAGTCAAGGAAACAATAGAGGAAAACGTATATTATAAACTGAAGTTATGACATTTCAAATCATACGAAGAGGCGTAACCAAACATTCATTGCACGAGCATACAAGCCGGATGTTAGAAACACACTAACAGTCTAATTGCAAAATAATTTGTTGAATTGCGCAGTTATTATTCACTAACAATAATGCAATATCAAATTAAGATGACACCCCACAACCAAATTACATAATCGGCTCGTGATACAAAAATAATAGCCTACATCAGTTGCACAATGAATCCGTCAGCTTTTAGAATTATAGTTCCTGAATTACATTTCATTAAGTTTGTTGTCATATCAAAACATATTTACAATTTGTACATAAAAGGTTCGTTCAAACTTGGATGCATGTAGTGTATAAGATACATGTATCATAAGATGCATTTATAAGATGCAGGTATACATGCATCTTGGATGTAAGATTTGTGTGAGATACTTGCTTCAGAATCGTCTCACACACAAAACAAACGCTGAAACAATTTTTTTTCATTCAAAACTTATGAGGAATAATTGTTGTAGTTCACACAAATTGAGTAAGCAAAATGTTTCTGGATTGGTTAATTAAAAAGGTATTTCATAAATGCATTTTAAATGTAACTAGAATACTTTTGTTCTAGAGAATAATATCGTCGATTAAGAATAAAATTAGAAAAGATATCAAAGTTCTCCCCAAAAAATTATGAGTTTCTTGTTTCTTTGTTATTATTCCAGTTGAGTAGAAAAATTCAGATAAAAATCCAGTTCAGATAAAATTCAAGAAGCGGGAAGTTTAAAGGGGTTTTCCAAGAAGTGCACTCGAAAATTTCAACCATAAAGAATATTGTGTTCTCATTTTCTACAATTAAAATCACATCGAGTGCAGAAGAAACAAGATTTCTCTCTTTCTGCGCCTAATTGGAGAAAAATACAGATACTGTACAAAATTTAATCAAATTTAAATCACCAATAATTCATCTGGAACCTTTGAGCAAAGAGCTACACCTCAGAATAAAAACGGAAGTGTTAATACACTACTGAATGGCTAACCTTGGCAGATAAGCTACGCAAAAATTGAATTTCGTATGCAATATTTTCATATGTCAAGGAAGGAAATAAACAGAGAATGACTCACCGCAATGACCTCTATGGAATGCATGTAGACATGATACCTTGAATTCTGATATATTACCTGTAAGGACAAACAAATATTAGGATTATTTTCAGGCAAAAAATTTCATGACAAAGAAATTTTTGTGTCGGTCACCCAACAAAGAGCAGTCTTGAGTGATTTATATTTATTATTAATTCATTTCTCACTATTCATTCTCTCAACAAATTATCCAATAATAGGTACGAAAGTGAATGGAAGTTAATTTGTGTTTACTTATTCATTAAAAGTAATATTGTTAAATGTAGATCAAGCTTGACAGACCTTTGTGCAACTGGAACTAATTGTTTCATGTTCTGGTAACTCTAATTAATTTCTTGTTCTGATAACTCTTTAAAAACTAAAATTAATTTCCCATGTCCACTGTTTTAGCAGGAAAGATGTGGCCTACCTTTTTATCTATATTTCATATTCAAAAATAAACTTTTTATGTAACGGAGACTTCTAGGAATTCGGATATCAGTTAATTTGTTACGACTGAATTACACTCAAGAACTTGTACATATTTCATATTCAAAAATAAACTTTTTTATGTAACGGAGACTTCTAGGAATTCGGATATCAGTCAATTTGCTACGACTGAATTACACGCAAGAACGACAAACAAAACAATTAGTACAAATAATAAGAATTAGGAACGGTTCGGCTTTTGATAAAGTTATAGATGAAGCAATCCCGACAAACACGATCTATTCAAATAGCAGTTATTATCTACGCGGTGGGTAAATAACCGAAATTCCTTTGCAAACAAAACCAGTTATCGCCAGATGAAGAAACACTGTAGCCTAATCGGTCCAAGCAGTGATAAAATTATCGTTGTCAACCGCTAGCAGTGTCACCAGTGGAAACAAAGATAATTCAATCTTCAAGTAGTAGAATTGTCTTTCCAAATTCAATCTAAAAATAGTGTACAATACGTTTTTTGGTGAAACGAAGCTGGCTAATCACTGTGCTGCAAAAAAACCATGCAAAAGACTGATCTTTGCTCACGAAATAAATGATGTAATTATTTTGTAACGGGTCGAATTGTTTTGTGGCAAGCCGTCGTAATAATTGAGTTGGTAATTGAAGGACAACAAACAAGGTGTTAGATGATCAAGAGAATATCTTTGACAAAAATTTACAATGGTTTCAAAGGGGTTGTGGTTGGCAGTAGATTATAATTTAGTGGAGAATTTGGAGAAATAAGTTAATGCTTGAAATGTAATCATTGAAAAGCGAATACAACGGCTTAATTTTATCTTTTCAGCACTTCATAACGGACGGAGGGGGTGGGGATAAAGTAAATATATCCACCTGAATTTTAAAATATAATGTAAACATATTATTATACACAGTAGCCTACGCTATTTATGCAGCATACCAAGGTGGTATATTACACTGTATACCAAGGTGGTATAATACTATACCACCAACTATACATAATATAATATCCTCCAACGAAAAACAATTTATTTGTTAGAAGAACCCCGCATTTTATATAAAATTTATATAATAATAATAAACAATGGAGGGGAATGGATTCAAAACGTTAAGAAAGATCTAGTTCTAGCAAAAATTACTGATGATGATATTACAAATCGAAGTAATTTTAAAACAAAAATAAATAAATGGGAAATTATCCCAGAGGTAAAAGCTCCAAGAGCTGGAATGAGATGGAGTGATGAAAGCGGCTTTTTCTGCAGAAAATGATACATGAACAAGAAAACCGACAAGTCAAATAAAAGTCAACGATCAAGATTCAGACTCAGCGTCTTCCACTTCGGGGGCTATACGGCTAATAATAATAATAATAATAAACATAAATAATATTAATATTAGAATTTATAAAATGAAATGGGAACATAAAATATCACCGTGAATATTGGAAAATATAGTTATATGTATAATTTATTATTTTATATTAACAATTTATTAGAATATAAATATAAAATAACATGAGAACACGAAATACAAAATATTATCATGGATATTGAAAAATATATATCCAGTATAATATTATATAAAATGTATATAATATGTTAACGCCAACTAAAGTGGCTTCAACAATATACATGAATATTTAAAAAATTGGTCGTGTATATTGTTTTTATTTGTATTGTAATTTTTTCATTGTTGTTTAACTTATTGTGTTTTGAATAGATTGAATGGAATCGATATATAGATATTAAAATATATGAAATAAAATAAAAATATAATGTACAGTAATATTTTCCATTTTTCCCCATTACAAGACCTAACCACAGATAACGTAATTCACAGATTAACGCTAATCACAGATAACGCTAACCACAGATTTACGTTATCTGTGACCTAACCTAACCATTTTTCAACCAACCTCGCACATTAGCAGTGTTGCCAGGTGAACTGGCTCCATGATAGGAGCTCTGACTGGTCGCTGCACCAAGGCACAACATACTTCAGCACAGCACATCACACATTGAACACCATAAATTAATAAATAAAATGCACAAAACGTAAGCAACTTCACAACACAGACACTTTCAATAGTTGACTTTGAGCTTGAACAGGATGCACCGTTTGAAATAACGAAAACAAACCAACATGAACCGTTTCTGACTAGCGTAGAGAGCGACTGGCTTCGGCTTGAGTGGAGAAGTTGTGACGGACCGGTTTGCGACCTTGTTCCCCCCACAGATTACAGTTTGAGAGATAGCAAGAGAACAGAGAACAAATTGAAGGACTGCCATGAGAGGGAGGATCGCTTTACCAAGTCACAATGAAAATTTCAAACAAGATTTGAGTTGTTACAATTTACAAGAGTTAATTGCTTCCAACCTTGCTCAAAATAGTTGAGCCATTCAAAAATATAACTTTTAGCTTGTTTTCATTCAATTGTTTGAGCTCAAACTCAGAGGCAGTCCAAAAAGTTTTTTTTGGAGGGGGGATAAAAAATTTTTAGGGGGATATACCAACTTGGTATATACCATATTATGTAAGTACACTATTCCATTGTATTTTTTAATTTTGGGGGTATATTCCCCTGTATCCCCCTCCCTGGGTCCGCTCCTGCTCAATCATGACTGATTTTGGAGGTTTTAATTAAATTCAAGCAATTTTGGTTTTTGGAAGAGAATGAATGTACAATGATCTCTTGATGCTGATCAATCTTCTTTCCTGTTCTAAAAATTTCTATAAACATTCAAACATGTTAATATTATTTCTGATATCATATCAGAAAATATAGAATGAAATTATAGTCTCATTATTTAAAATTTCACTCTACTACACAGAAAGTGAAATTATAGTAATTGAGTTGGAAATTGGAGCGATGAGGCATCATTTTCAAGGCAGCAAGGTACTGTATTACAAAAAAAGAAAGTGAGGATAAATAATAAGAAACTAGATCTCGTCCATTGAAAATCTTATACATTTACATCTAGTAGTTAGTTAATACATCTAGTAGGCACTTTCAATCAATTATCAAATCGATCTACAAACAGTAATAATTATACAATTATTTTAAATTATATAATTGTTACAAGGAGATTGCTCAAAAAGCCTTTGTCTCCCTCTCATGGCCGACCGTCAATTGGTACCGCTTGCACAACCGGTATCTCTCGTTCAGTAATCTGTGTTCCCTGGCTTCTGCGCATGCGCGCTAGTCGAAGAACAATCACAGTTCGTTGAAGAGCACCACTGACTCTCAGCCAGACAATGCGAAACAGAATGAATGCCTACTACCGGGAATTCGTCGCTTATCAGCGATGACTCATCAGTTAGAAATTCGGTGAACGTCATACTACTACGACTCGTGAAGTTTGGGGGCGTGACTGTTGTAGGCTAGTTTTTGTAGTATGCTTTGTATAGTATGAATGCTAGCGAACGACGAGTTGTTCTTGACAGCTACTACAGACTGCAATACTGAATGCAGAAAGAATGCAACTGCTCTATTATAGGCTTCTACTTGCATATCAGTTGTAGGCAACCATAGGCGTAGCGTGGACCATGAATTTCGGGGGGCACAAAATCAAAATTAATAAATTAATCTATTCATTTATTTAAATTAGGGTAATTTGAGCCGAGAAGCATACTACAAAACGGTACTTCTATATATTAGTCTACGTCTACTCAATAAAATGCTCAGAAATCATTTTGTGTAGGCCTAAACAGATACAATTAAGTACCACCAGATATTTATTTGATTTAGCAGATCTCAGCATTTTTTTACAAGATGTTTGGGGGGGGGGCACAGGTGCTAAGCCTATGTGATGCAACTGATTATGTAGCACGTAACCTGTAACTATGCATTAACAAGAGTCTACGCTCAAAAACATTGAAAGTGTCACAAATATACTATGTATTTATTGTAAACAATAAAAGTTCAGCAATGTCCTTGAAGACAGAACTAAATTTTAGATCAAAGTATTATGAATCATTTATATTACTAAATTACTTTACTATTTTCTACTGTATAATAAGGCTTTAGTCATTCTGTAGCTATGTTATGCTATGGCTACAGAGGCGGATGCAGCAGTGGGCACTCCAGATGGGTAAAAAATGCACTACAATGTAAATTGTAGACAATGAATGGACAACTACAAAATTTATACAACTGCAAAATGTAGACAACTACAAAATTATAGAAATGATAGATTTTAAATACCTATGATATGATTGAGACTATAACCAAAGAGTATGTCACAAACTGTTTGTTACAAAAACTTTGTAACATACTCTTTGCTATAACTGTGACAATCTGTGAGACTGTGACAAAAAATGTGTGACTATCACTGATATACTGTGATCACAGACAACACTGTATAGTTAGCCTTATAGTTATGTATAGTCTGAGTAGTCTGTATATACTTAGTCTGTATAGTTATGTATATTTAGTCTATGCTGTGATATATGAGATTGAAAGGTCTTTAAATTTGAAGACAAAAATAACAGACTCTTCGATTTATAATATACATAATAACTATTATTTATTCATGGAATACTGCTCATACTCCTAGAATTGAATAAAAGAAACTATATCTGAGAAACATGTTTCTTGAAAAATAAACTCTGAAAAAATTTAATAATCATCACTGGTTTGATTTATTGCTTTTCAGGTCACCTCCAAAGTCAGAAGTTGACTATCAACTGATATTATGATACTGATTTCCAAAACTCCAAACGTATGCTCTCGCTCAAGTAGTCACATCAAGTAAAAAAGCATCAAAATAAAACAGCAAGAATTAACACAATCAATGAAGCATGAAATGAAGTCCACGTCGTAAAACGTACAGAAGTACTTCTGCGGCCTTGGACTTTGTCATTGATGGATTAAAAACAAAGACGTCCCAGATGTTATATCTAACAGTCTAGTATAGATCAGTATGAAAACAGTTGATATTATGATATATCTATGGATTGCAGTGTATACGACAGTATAATACCTATCTATGGTTTATGCAAAGGTGTGCCTGTATACAGAGTGTCCTATTTGCAGCTTTTCAATTTCCGCTTTCAATTCGGTTCCGGTCATCTCATCAACTACAGTTCCAATTCCAATTCGGGTCCTCGCTCTTTATATCTATGTTCATTACATCTGCAACCAATGCGATCGCATCAATGTATATCTGTATACATGTACATGCAAATCAGTATATCGATGTCTATTACAACTACAACCTATGCGATCTCATCCATGTATATCTATTTATAGCAGCTTCCGACTTCAACAAGGTCGATATAGTGGGTGTAGCTGTTATGGTATCAAGGATAATTATTGCACCAAATTCACACATCTTCAGGCCTAGTTGACATTACATTTGAGTCGAGTTAATTTGACTAATTACTGTTGAAATTGAACAGGGAGAAACCGCAGATTTTACATAGAATGGGCAAAACATCCCAATGATAATAAGAATGAATAATACTAAATATTAATTTAGAATGAGACAGGTAGGCCGTTGTCCAAACATGACCAACATTCAACGTTTTTCGTGGAGATTTCACTTTGATGACGTCATCAAGTGCTCCGATAATGCATCCTTTTAAAAGGTCTTTTAAAGACTTTCAAGCCTTTGGATTATTGTGTCAAAATCACTGTTTACGTATTGCCGAAACAGCTGTTTTCTGACAATTTAAATTAATCCTGCTATACAAGGACAAACTATTTAAAATCAGCTGATCATACCTACTTAGCATTGTCCTGATCCTGGATTAAAATTGATCTCGCTTTGTGCAACTCAGCAGCATTAGTGCTCCTTTCTTTCAATTAGTGTTTCTTTGATTCAATCAAATCTATCAATTATATTATAATCAATACTATTTCAATTATATCATCTTTGCATCAATTACTGCTCTTTTGTTTCGACCAACGATTGATTTCAATAAGTATGTTTCAATCAAATGTTCCTCTGTTTCAATTATTGTTCCTATGTTTCCATTAATGTCTCAATGTTTTGATTAGCGTTCCTCTTTTCGTTTGCAGTTGAAATCTGAGATAGCGCTGAGTGAACGTCTTCAATCTGTTTCAAGGTTTTCAAAAAGGTAACAACGTCTTATCTTTCCTCTCCTCCCCTTTTCATGTCTTATATTTCCTCATCATCCTGTCAGTTCCTTATAATCTACTTTCATCTACTTTACAGTTTATCTCCACACCTCTCTCTCTCTCTCTGTCTCTCATTCACTCTCTCACTCACTCACTCATTCTCTCTTTCTTCCACGTGCACTAGCATATCACATATGGGCTCAGGTGGATACAATTTCCTTCGGCATCAATAAGTACATTACACGCTCAACACAATTTGCCTTCTTTCTTCTTTTCTTCTACTTCCTTTGCCTCTCTTCACTACATCCTCCTCCTCCTCCTCCTCCTTCACCTCTTCCTTCTCCTCCTTCACCTCCTCGTACACTCTTATACCCTCTACCCCACTCCATCAACCCTAACCCTCAATTCCCTGCTTCTCTAAACCTATCCACCCTTAAACAACATTTTCACATATCCTATCCGAAAACCCTCTTAAAAACAATGGCCTTAATTTGCGACGGGCCGTATTATTATTGTACCATACCTTGCTGCAAGACCGGAAAAGTTATAATATTATGCAATAATATCGTATTTCATTGCTCGAATACAATATTCAATTTTATTTCTTGTATCGACTGAACTGTTGTAATATGTCAGATTCATGTCAGTTAGTGGAGAAGTAAATAAACGTTTCCGAACTACTGTCATATGGCATAACAAATGTAATTTTAGCATTGCAGGCTACAGAGTGTTGAAGTAG
>CM029532.1:58334342-58344342 GCA_017141395.1 Laodelphax striatellus | reverse complement strand
CTGTAGCAGTACAGTACTGTACTGTAATATGAAACATACAGTACAGTATTTGTACAGTACTGTAAACTGTATATCTAAAAATCTACTTCAAATAGAGGTTGAATGTGTTCAATATACTTTATATGGAGGTTATAACTAACCCCTATATAACGTAATTTGCCAGACTTCAACCTCGATTTAACGAACCTCGTTTTTAAGTAAACCCCTACATAACGTACGAATTTCTTGGTCCCTTCAAATACGTTAAATCGGGGTCCCACTGTACTATAATTGAGGTTGTGACTATGTAAGTCAAGGCCGTGGAGCATTTCCTCTTCAATTTATTCGATGTTCGCTAAGCTATGCTAATCAAATCGTGTAAATGTTAATTCAATTTTTGAATGAGGTGTGGAGTTTGGCCTGTGTTGTCATGAAGACATGAGTCATGCACCTGTATGGTTCATGACTCATGGCTGAAAGTGTTCATATACTAACTAGGTATTGATTTTCCAATGGAGTTTCTTTAACACCATAGCTTTTTATAGCTTTGATTCTATGGGTGCAAGAAAAACAAGAAAAAGAAGAAACCTTCAGATTGAAAGACGACTTAGGCTAGGCGTACACTGGTTAGTCAAGACAAGACAAGACGAAATTAGTCACGTTTAGTCACAGTACTTCACATAGTTGCTTATGAAGCAACACACACCGATTAGTCATTGCATCAGTGTGTGCAGCTTCATAAGCAAGTATGTGAAGAACTGTGACTAAACATGACTAATCTTGTCTTGACTAACCGGTGTGCGCCTAGCCTAATGGAGATAACCAACATGATCTCACCCTCTTGATTCCAAAAATCGGACCCTTTTTAATTCCCTTTAAGCTTTTGCACTGCATGCGGAATAATTTGATAGCAGTATTACTTTTCAGAATACCGTGTTCCAAAGTTGGAAACTAATAAATTTAATAAATGGACGTAAAAAGAGCTTCCCATTAACAGTATGCTCTCTAGCATGTCGCGGCAACATCGCTTGTCATGGGTCACAGTGTGACTCACAAACAGTGGGGACACAAACAAGCGCCGTGATTGCTTTGTATAGGCAATTAGCGCAACTGATGTGCCCGATACTTTGCATAGCTCTTGCTAACTACGGCGAAACGCTCCAATTAATCAGTAAAGTGCTCTTGGGGTCTCTTCACCCACCAATGGCTGCGAACTACTACTGCACTTCAGGACTGGATGGAGTATCTTCATTATTTGAAAAACTGGAGTGGTCAGTATAACCATGAACTTGAAGTTTATTTTCCTCAATTTTTCATAGTAAAAAGAGTAATTGGAATGAATGATTCAACTGATCAAATGAACAGATCAATCTTCTGCGGCAACTGAAGAATTGACGATAAATTTTTCGCATAATAATTAATTGAACGAAATTCCTAATTAATGCCATATAATATTCTGAAGACTTCTGCTACTGCAAATATTGACAACAGGTTAGCTAGTAAGGAAATTCGATGAACGCTACTGCACAAAAAACTTTCTCCCCGGGCGGGAATCGAACCCAGCACCTCTGGTATTCCGGACCAGCGCCTTATCCACTTGACCACCGGAGATCTTCTGTATAGCAGCGTTCATTTTTGACTTAGCCAATTTAGCCAGATAATATAAAGATGGAAGGTAATTTAATTTAAAGATGGAAGGCATTAATTAGGAATTTCGTTCAATTAATTATTATGATGTAACTGTATAGTTGCAATGTCTCATTACCTTCCATCTTTAAATTTTCGCATAGTGTGAGAATAACCTTTTCACCTGTTGATGCGTTTGAACATGGTTAGGACTAAATATTTGACTAATCTTGGTGGAACCCGGCAACATTGTCCTTGTTCTTGTATGGAAAGAATAAGGCTAGGCGTACACCGGTTAGTCAAGACAAGACAAGACGAGATTAGTCACGATTATTCACAGTACTTCACATAGTTTCTGGTGAAGCACCACACACCGATTAGTCATTTCATCAGTTTGTACTGCTTCATAAGCAACTATGTGAATTATTGTGACTAAACGTGACTAATCTCGTCTTGTCTTGTCTTGACTAACCGGTGTACGCCTAGCCTAATAGCTTCAAATGTTTCATGACGTTCGTACACGGTCAAAGCTTCCATCAAACTTCATCTAATAAAAAAAACTTGAACTGAACTTGTAAGATACACGAACACTGAACATGCATAATATCATGCTTTGCTGCCTTATAATAGTGCATGTTAATATTACTGTGTCCATAAAAGTGCAGAGGATAGTATGAAAGTATGCTGCTTCTATTATTATGATATATAATATAATATTAATTTATAATTTTCAATTATTAATGTAAGAGGGTTGTTTTATTGTATGGAATTTGTTGAAGTGTTTGATTATGTACAATAAATAGCCTTCAGTCCTGCATACTACAAAAATATAGTTTTTATTGAATAACTTCCAGAGGCCTGTTGCATGAGAAAATACAAGTTGTCAGATGGCATGTTACCATAGTGACAACTAGTATTACTAGCTTGTATTTTCTCATGCAACAGGCCCCAGTTATATTATTAGTTTAGCAGTGAAATAGATTTCTTTCAAGATTTTTTAAATAGAAAAATGGGATTGAGGACTGGAAAAAAGAGGAGTCACAAACAGAGAATGAGTTTCTGCGTAAGATAAAAAGTGGAAGAGAGAAAAACGTATGAGAGAGTTAGTGGATGAAAATGAGAGAGAGAGAGTGAGAGAGAGTGGGCGTGTGTGAGTGAGTGAGGCTGATCTTTTGTTGAGAAAACTTTTCGAAGGTTTCAAAACTGCACTCAGGTACCTTTTAACGCAGCCGGAAAGTTTAGCACAGTCGGTTCCAAGTTTCGAACTCCATATTTACGGTGTCAACACTTCAACGTGCATTTGAAATGTTGAAATACATGAAGAATCGAAACTTAATTTGATTCGTTGCCTCTATTTTATTAAACTTTTGCCAACAATCGATGCCAAGTTATCGAAGATAGCTTATATGCTGCATCTTCGGGAAAAGAATAAACATTTAATTGGAAGTTCATTGTTTCGTACACTATTTGGAGATGGGAATGTGCTGATAGTTTTGAATAACAGAAACACGTTTAGTCACAGTAATTCACATAGTTGCTTATGAAGCAGCACACACCGATGCAATGACTAATCGGTGTGTGTTGCTTCATGAGCAACTATGTGAAGTACTGTGACTAAACGTGACTAATTTCGTCTTGTCTTGTCTTGACTAACCGGTGTACGCCTAGCCTTATGGTTCACAATTAGAAAACTTTTTAATTATATTGTACTATTTTCATGTTAACTAGATCAATTAATAACGGGATGAATTATTAAAAATGAAAACTATAGAAAAGCTTGTATTTGATCCTCTTTAAAATCATAATAATCCTCTTTATAATCGCAGCAGACTAATTCGGATCCTACTAATGAATTCTACCGTGTACTCTAGTATCCATGGGTGAAAACCAAGATTGTATCCCCCCCACACTATGATCGTTTGATCCAGCCGCCTTCATACAAAAATCTACTCTAACAGAAATTTCCCAATGAAATTTGAATTAATTATTTTTTATTAAAAAGATTAATCTATCGAATTTATTAATTAAAAATTAAAATTTCCTGAATAAATTCAGCAAATTTAAGTTAGTAGCTTGTCTCGTCCGTCAATCAAATCATTTTAATTGCATTAAGAAGGCGGCAACTGCGTTGCTATTCAATATTGATTGTCAGCTTCTTGCTATTGCTGCAGGAAACTTCTCGCAAATATCAAACTTCCCTCTTAATAATAATTTATTCCGAGAAAGAGGAAATTGTCCGCTTCAATTGAATTCATACCGTGGGGAGAAGGAGGAGGAGAAGTTTGTCTGAGGAGGACAAGGAGGAGAAGAAGAGATGGAAGGAGGAGGAGGAGGAGGAGGAGGAGGAGGAGAATAAGAGGAAAGGAGGACAGAGGGAAGAGAAGGAAGAGAGAAAGAAGAAGAAGAAGAAGAAGAAGAAGAAGAAGAAGAAGAAGAAGAAGAAGAAGAAAAAGAAGAACATAGAAAGAAGAAGAAGATAGAAAAGAAGAAGATAGAGAAGAAAAGAAAAGAAGAAGATAGAAAAAAGAAGAAGAAGATCGAGAAGAAGAAGAAAAAGTAGAAGAAGTAGAGGAAGTAGGAGAAGGAGAAGAAAGTAAAGGGAAGCGAAGAGGAACATAAGGAAAAGGATAATGGTGGAGAAAAAAGAAGAGCGAAAAAGAATAAGTGAGAGGGAGAAGGAAAGCCGATAAAGTAGAAGCAGATGCAAAATGAAAAGAAGATCACGGAAACGGAAGATGAACAACAAAGGAGATGTACGAAGAAAGAATGCGAAATCAAGGAATAAGTGGTTGTGGAAAAAGGATAGCATGAAGAAGAAATAGGAGGATGAAAAAGAAGAATTCGAGTAGGAGGAGGAGGAGGATTAGAAGGAGGAGGAGAAGAAGAGGAGGAAGATGAAGGGGACAAGGAGAAGAATGTTGTCTGAGAAGGAGAAGGAGGAGGATGATGAGGAGTAGGAGGAGGAGGAGGAGTGGATGAAATGAAAATTTGCAGAAAGGGTTGAAATTTTGGAAAAGAGAAGAAGTGGAAGAAGTGAGAAATATAATAAGGAGAAAGAAGAAAGAGAAGTGAAAGAGGAAAATAAGGAAGAAAGCCGAGAAAAATCTGTGAAAGATAGCGATTTGATTAAATTGCGAATCTAATTGGATGCAGCGAGGCGCGCCTAATCCGGCTTTTGATTGGCCGAAATTAATCTCCAAGGTCACAGCATCCGACTGGATTAGGCCAATTGCCGGTGATTTTTGCCAGCTAAATTAAGATTTTCCATTAGTATCACAACAATCATCTTCATATTTCTGCTAAGGGGTCGTCTGTCCTTCTTCAACGCGTTCTTCCTTGCTCTCTCCTTCTCCCTCTCTTCATCACGCTCGGGCTGAGATAACTCAGTTGCAGCGATGAACAGCAATTAGAAATTTATTAATATCATCGTCCTCTCATTTCCGAGACGTTCTTGGAATTTGGATTTCGTGCCTCTTAGTACCGACAAGTTTGTTGAAATCCGAATGAAATCTCATCTAATATTTCTATCTTATCTATATTTTATGAAATCTCATCATAAAAATATATTATCACCAGGATGGAAGTAAATAGCCCTTAAAGACTTTAAGTTTATTATTACTTAGGTTAGTTATGTATTAAGTTAATTATTACTTAGTAATAATTGAGTACAGTATGTTTGAATTTTTGTATGGAATGTGTTTCAAATTATTGAGTAGTGTATCCATAATTTTTTCTACTGGTAAATAACACTATTTAAAAACACTTTTAAGTAGAAATAACTATGTAAGTGAAATCTACTTATATAATTAGGACTAATGATTCATGGATATTACATGAATTTAATTTCAATTCTATCCCAAAATCCTGTTTTATTTCCATAAAAAAAGGCATCACATCAACTTGTAATTATTGCTCCACTCAATCTTCAACTCCGTTCAAGTCACGGACCCTATATTATCATCAATGGGTAAAAAGGCATTGCGTCAACTTGTAATTGCTCCACTCAATCTCCAACTTCGTTCAAGTCTCTGAGTCCCTGTAGTGTATGTCCAGTGTGTGGGCTGAGTTTAAAGTCAGCTGTTCAGTTCAAAACTGTTTCATCGGAAGGAATTTGATGAAAAATTTGATCATACGCACAAACTCCCGAGAGGTATGTCAAACCACTGAACGTAACTGTACACAAGAGGCCCTGTGCCTGTACACAAGAGGATTACTGATTATCCAGTGACCGGACTAAACCAGCAAGAAACCCACCCAAACCAGGAATGCGTACGGTAATGGAATGCTATGTGCACCGGAAAGCTGAAACTGAAGCCCAATAACCTCGCAATCGATTGCTACCTTATCGATAACAACGCAAATATTGTTATCTCCGCTTCGCTCCTCATTTCAAGAGTGCCATGAAAAAAGACTAGTTACCAAATTGTATCGATACTATCGAGTTCTTCACCATATCGATCTCCATACCATATTGATACTGTGGCATGGATAGTTGCAGATAACAAGGCAAAATATTGATAATATGTCTCCGCTGCTTTTTTTAGTGTGTCAGGTAAAAAAAGACTCGGTAATTAATTTTGAGTGTTTTTCTGCAAGAAAACATGTGTTTCATATATTATATACAGGGTTGGTGAAAATTATGGAAACGGCTTAATATTTCTTATACGAAGGTGATTTGTCGGTATAGGTGACATTGGAGATCGTACTTAAATTTAAAATACTACTTTACTGTAACTTCAAAAATCTGGTCCGCCATCTTGGATTTTTTTCGATCATTGGCTCGATTTTTCAGAGGTAAAACATTTAATAGATAGAATATTATAGAAGACGAAGTAGCAGCCCAATTATATTGAAGTAAAACTTAAATTTACTAATGCCCGGTTTTTCAGTTTTTGGATATGGATCCAATAGCACTATTGAATCAATAACCACGTGTTTTCAAATGCAAAAAAAAGTTATTGATTCAATAACTTTATTGAACGACTGAAAAAAAAACCGGCATAAGATGTATTAAATTGAATATAACTTTTAAATTAAATATGATACAGATAGGTATAATTGTACAAATAGATAATATTGTGGCAAGTTGGAAAAGAAAAAAATTAATTACAAGTTTGATTTTGTTTTTCGATTTATCAAGGTTTATTAATGCCTTGTTTACTTGTTGGCAGTCGACTAGTTTTCAGTGTTAGTTTTGAAATTTTGGTATAGGAACGCTTATTTATTCTATAAATAGTATTATAGTTGACATAAGAGTATTATGGTAACATAAATGATAATTATATGCATATAAATATACCGTAACGCATTCATATTATTCTATCATGTGATTATCTTTCATATTCTATTATTATCCATATCCATATAATATTATGTATAAAAATTATTCATTCATTCTTAATATTTCATTAGAAATATTAGGTCGACTAACAAGTGACAACGTGTAAACAAGGGCTCAAGTCCTATCAGCCATTGGATGGAAGCACAGAAAAAGAGGGAATTGAGTTAATAATATCATCAATAATACTCCGAGTCATCTCTGATGGAAAGCAAATGTTATTTTTTAACTGTTATAAAGCCCGGTCTAGACGCTAAGATAAGTTTGTCAAACTTATCGTTCAAACTTATCAGGATTGTTTAAATTGTCAGAAAACAGCTTTGCAGGATTGTTTCAAAGTCAGAAAACAATGATTGATGTAGCCTGTTTACTGATGTTAAATCCAGCTGTTTTATGACAATTTTATGACAGTTTCTAAACTCAATTCCTGATAAGTTTGACAAACTTATCGTAGCGTCTAGACCGGGCTTTAGTCTGTTATTTTTCTCAACAATATTGTATAGTTGCAATCTTTCGCTGGCAGATGGCGCGGTAGAGTACTTCTAGCAGCTGCGGTCTATGACGTCACCGGTTATTCAACCCGCATGCTGCTTGAGGTAGGTTGAGCCTTGCTTCAAGGTCACCACCACTGTCTCACTTTCATTTTTCTGGGTCAAACAGCGATCGATACGCCTGCAATACACCGAGTAGGCAACCTTTCTCACAACCAATTTCTCAATAATTGATCTTAAATGAGCATTTATATAATCAGATTCTTCTAATTTGGCATTAGATAGATAAATAGAGACATATTATTTCTTGTGACGATTTGCTGATGCTGTTGATGACCGCAGAAATGGAGTCCGATGGCAAGAATAAATAATACCTTCTTTGAATTGAATTTGAATTTATTAGATTCCAAAACAAATACAAGCATATAATTGGTATGTATAGAAAGCATACACTTAAGATAAAATGTAAATTATAAGATAAGGAATTCACATGAACTGCAAGGTTTGTTTCAGAGATTGAGTTCATATCAATATTATATTAAAATTTAAATTACAATAATATATAAAAAAAAATTTAGAAGAAGGAAATCTAATAATTTTTCATAGTGAAGATTTTTTAAAATCTTGATACTCTCTATTGATTGCAAACGAATCATCATTTGGTTACTGCTTTTTCACATAAAATACTACTGGTAGTTGACACATAATACTGGTAATTAGTACTAGTATACTGGTAATTAATACTAGTAACTCACATAATACTGGGAGTTAAGTAGTTGGACAAAGCTTGAAGGGACTGGTGCTTAGAGAGATGAAGCATAGAGAGCCTGCGCCTTTTCCGTTTTAGTATTTTAAAAAGTACTCACAAAATCATTGCATGTATGAACGTGCTCTCTTTTTTGCCAAGGTCTATTTTCAATGCATCTATTTTTTATCCCAATTTTCATCATAATTGCCCGGTTTTTCAGTCGTTCAATAACTTTTTTTTTGTATTTGATAACACATGGTTATTGATTCAATAGTGCTATTGGATCCATAAACTGTCTATTGAGCGACTGAAAAAACGGACAATGTCTAGTACTTTAGGAAGTAAACGGAAAAATAATAGTGATTCCTTGAAGCATTCATTGATAGAAATATCTGATCCATAAGTTTTAATCCTAATCTCTCCTCCATAATCCATGTCTAATCCTTCTAACTTAATAGAAGTTTAAACGTAATGTAAACTATGGACCACAATAGTTAATTCATTATCTAGTTAGCATATCGAAGAATAAGACAAGACAAAATATTAGTTCACGGTGCTTAGTCACAGCATTACATAGCTGCTTATGAAACACACCGACTAGTCAGCCGAATCGGTGTGCGCTCATGCCAGCCATGTGAATTACCGTGACCAAAACGCACTAATGTCGTCTTGTCTTGGTTCCTGGGACTCAACCGGTACGCCCAGCCTTATTTTGTAGGAAAAATCTTCTTATTGATGTTGTGTGAGACCCCATGATGAAAAATAAAAGCATTAAAATATATTTTTAATTCCACCATTTTAATATAATATGATGATATATTTTTATATAATATTTGAATATAATATTTTAATATAATATAACACTATTCTACTAAAATGATGGAATTGACAATATCTTCTAGTGTTTTTGCTTATTCATCCTACATTTATTCCCTGTTTTGAATCATTCTGGTAAGACCCTCTCCAGGAGTTTCTATTATGAGAAAGCTCCACCCGCGATGAAATAATACTGTAGCCGATAATCCGATAACGAAGCGCTTCTCATAAATTTTATGGATTGGGAACGTGTGTGTTTACTTTTCATGAGCGAGTGAAGGCCAGAGTGCACAGAAATTGTTTTTTCCTGGAGATTATCTCTCAAAAATCTTTCAACGGAAGCCCTTCTGTCGCTCAGTTTATTGCTATTTTTAAATTTGTGCGATACGGAGCCTCAACTGAATATTCATGATGAATAACAGAACGAAAGTATAATAGTGCAAATATGAGAGCTTGAAAATTCTATTGATATTTTCAGTTTATGATAGTTATTCATAATTGTTATTATTATTATTATTAGGACTCTCTAACAAAAAAGCCATAAGCTTAATATTCATAATTATTACTAACTTTAATCATTACTGTACTCAGAAAGTGAAATGTACTCACAGATTAGTGTTGATATAACATATATCATATATATAACATACATATCACATATCGCACATATAACACAAGTCGGTTTATGAGAATACCGCCAAGTTGTATGAAAATTACTCTAGTGACATCTTGCTTGCCTCAATATCCACCCTACCCAGCTAACTTTTCTTTATCTAATTAATAAACTATCAGCATGAGAGAGAGAGAGCGCAGAGAAAGAGAGAAAGTGGAAAGTTCTGAAATTTTGTCAAACACTATGTCGCATCAAGTCAGTTGACTTATTGTCTTATTGCAAACTGCTATTGTTTTTCACAATGTCTTTTTCTGTTCTTTCAACAATCATCTGATAATAAGTAGAAGAGAAAAAAAGAAAATCAAAAAAAAAAAAAAAAAAAAAAAAAA